>JARQZJ010000031.1:6067500-6310000 GCA_030704895.1 Henosepilachna vigintioctopunctata
CAATAGTGGGAGTTCTTACGATTCTAATTATGCTAATCCTAATTTGGCTATAGAACCAGAAAGAATCAAAACGAGTGTTAAATTGGGGCCCAAAGATGAAATTCCAACACCTCCTGTTGTCAAAAGACCAAGTTTATTTTCGCCTGAAAAAACACCCCCTCAGCAACATTCTACATCTTTAAAAACACAAACTACAATTGAAAAAGAGGACCTGCGATCTCCTTCAATTGCACCAATTGGGTTTATGCCTCCGGCAGAGTCACCAGTAGGTAGAACTAGAAACTATTCTTCTAGTTCTGAACCTGAGTTAAGGCCAGTTTTAAAGAAAATAGACCAGGTTGAAGGGTTTGAGAATCTTATGAGAGATTCCTCTATAGGAATTAAAAAATTGCAGCAAACTCCTGATTTGATATCACCTGTTCATGAAGACAAAACTATTGCTCCAATACTAAATGACAATAAGATTAACATGTCAGTACCTTTGGTCAATGGAATGGAGACTAACCCAGCTCTTATTAGGAATTTGTTAAAAGAAACTCCTTCAATACCTCAACTTTCTACTGTAACTCAGCCTTTAGAATCACGCAATGCCTCAGAAGTGGTATTAAATACAGATGATATTAAAAAGGAAAGGGACCGTCATCATAAAAGCAAGAAAAAGAATAAAGAGAAACACAAACATAAAGATAAAGACAGAGAAAAAGAGAAGGACAAGGAAAAGAAAAAAAAACATAAAGATAAGGACCGATATAAACATAAACATAAGGATAAACAGAATTCCACAGCAGTTGAGGTGCCAAGCGTTTCAGTGGAACCTAAACCTTTAGTTATTAAAATACAAAAAGATAAAATCCAACCTGTACCATCTGAGTCAGCGGCGAACAGTCCACCTAGCTTGAAAATAAAAATTCCTAAAGATAAAATCAAAACTGAACATGTAGGAGAATTGCCTCAATCCGTTGTTCAACCTACTACAATAGGTCCACTGAAGATCAAAATTTCTAAAAAGGACGTAATCAATAACTGCAGTAGTAGTGGCGATTCTAGTTCCAGAAAAAGGGAAAGGGAGAAAATTTCTCATGATGGTCCACCAGCTAAGGTATCCAAAAGTAGTGTTAAGGAAAAGCAAAATGGGAGACATGCTTACAACAAGGTGAGTAATTTTAAACAACCACATTTTAGTTCCAGACATTTGATGAGTGGGTTTGAAAGAATGTTGCCTCCACAGCATATGCATCCACCTCCTTACAATTATCCAGGACAAAGTTTCCAACCTCCTAGTTACTGCAATTTTATTATGCATGCTAATTCTACAGAAATGCAATGTTATCCTTCTAATACTCATATGAGGCCAATAGTTCCACTAAACAATATGTTACCAATGACATCTATGATACCAATGCCTCTTCCAAATGTTAATATTCCCCCTCCAAATGTATTTAATTTTCCACCACCACAATTCTTTTCAACTTGTATGTATCCTTCTAATATTTATGCACAGAAGGAGGGTAACCCACCTCCCCTTCCTATTGAAGCTCCACCTGATAACAGACCACCACCACCACCTCCCCCAGAATGATGTGCCATTTTATGCCTTCCTTGAAAAAGTCCTCCGTACCTTGATATCTTTAAGTGGTTGTTATTTTTATAGTTTGGAATGGCATGTTGATTGAATTTTTATTAGTAATACTTTATATAAATTATTCTTTTGAAAATAATATATACCTAAATTATTTAGTATGTAATTTTAATTTAAGGATGACTATATTTTTGTATTGTATCAAAATATTGAGAAATATAACATAATATATGGTTGTTTTCATAACAATGAAATTTTATACTTTGAAGAATTTTACAATTTATTCAAATATGAAATGAGTCAGTGGTAGATCTGGAATTTCCTAGTAATTTCAGTTAATAGGTGCAATTAATAACATGTATATTGATAAAAAATATATGAACAAATGCAATACTTTCTAAAATTGTGATATTTAATTAAAAAACACTAGTTTTTCATTAAACTGTCTATATATTTATATAAGATGACAGAAAATCACAAGAATTGTCAATAATATTTATCGGGGGTTGACAATTGAAATTTTGACAAAAAAGTGTATTAAATATATATATATATATATATATATATATATATATATATATATATATATATATATATATATATATATATATATATATATATACCGGCAACTCATATAATAGATGAGACTCAACAAGACCATGAGATCATTCTCGTCATAAAATTTTCGTAGCATTTTGAACCTAGGTAAAAACATTCTAAGTTTCTGGACAATTGCTTTGACCTGGGCTCTCCATTGGAGATGTTTATAAATAATTATTTCTAGATATTTATATTCCTTTACTTTATGTTCAGGATCTCATCATAGTAATTAGGTTCAATATTCTGAAGTGAAAATAAAGGTTTACCTGAACAAGTAAATGCTATATTTAGTTTTTTCAGCATTCAA
Source organism: Henosepilachna vigintioctopunctata (assembly GCA_030704895.1). Lineage (NCBI taxonomy): Eukaryota > Metazoa > Arthropoda > Insecta > Coleoptera > Coccinellidae > Henosepilachna > Henosepilachna vigintioctopunctata. The sequence continues at coordinate 6,069,987 of JARQZJ010000031.1, forward strand.
AGTTAATATTCTTGAAGTAAAACATTTTACTGATTCAATAAATTCCATTTTTATCTTTTGGCGTTATACTTTCCAGTTCCTTGCTGTGAACAATATTGCAGTACCATCAGCATATTCTGTTATTTTTCCGCTTATATTCATAGAAAATAACTCATTCACATTCAATAAGAATAAAATAGGCCCTAAAACTGTTCTTTTTAGTACTCCATAGAGGACTGGCATTTCATTACTTTTAACATTTCCAATTTTGATGAATGTCCATCAACAAAGGTCAACAAACATACAAATCATTGGAATGTTTTCATCTATTCTGTTATTAATGCAATAAGCTCAGCAACCGCATCCTGAGTTGACCGAGCTGCTCTGAAACCAAACTGCCTATTTGCTAGCAAGTTATGTTTTTCTTTGAAGTTACACAGTTTTTCTGTGATACACATTTTTTCAAAAAGTTTTGCTGATGATAAGAAATAGAACGATTATTTTTTATCTGATTTTTGTCAACATTTTTATATACAGGTATTATTAGTGCGGTTTTAAGTCCATTAGAGAAAATATGCTGCCATTTATCACATGAACTATCAGCTTTACCATACTATATCTTTAAGTGTGTTAGACCTTATGTCGTCTATACCAGGAGCTTTATAACTTAAGTTTTTTTATTGCATTTATAATTTCGCTTTCGTCAGTTCGAAAAATACAATTGTGTTTGAATTTTTGAATTTATTTAATTTGATCGCGTCCGAGATTATATATATATATATATATATTTATATATATATATATATATATATATATATATATATATATATATATATATATATATATATATATATATATATATATATATATATATATATATATATATATATATATATATATATATATATCAATTAATAGATAGATTTAGTAGTACAAAAGCCAAAAAATCATTGAATGTAGACGTCGAAAAGAAAATACATGACAAAACATACAAACCATCCCGAAAAAGTAACTAGTTTCAAAACTATTCAATCCTTACCAGCATGATGCATTTGTAGATGTAAATACATGAGAGTGAGCAACTTTTTTTTTCTGGAAGTGTCAGTATAGTGTTCCTGGAAGGTAGCGTGAATATAGCCTTATGGTTTTTTCTGACAAACAAAAACTTTGCCACTGCCAGTTGAATTTCCCTAGAAAATCACACCATAAGACAGATGAGTGTACACTAATGAGTAATAAATATTGATTGAATTGGTGCAGATTCAGTTCATCACGAAGATTTATTATAGCGTAAAATGCTGCATTGATGCGCTTGCAAACTTGTTATATGTGATCTGTCAAGCGTAGCGGATCATACACACTGAGGCCGAGAATTGGTACAATTCTCGGTACTGATGGGAACATAGCTGAGTCGTAGATGCGCTTATTGTAGTAATTTAATCGAACAGTCTTGTCGAAATCTAGTATCAAATTATTTTTTTGGCCCCATGTCTGAAATCTCAACTTCAACTCACCAACACTGTCTGGAGCAACACAGCAATGGAGCTGTCATCAGGAAACATAATTAAATGACCGACTGTTAAAAAGTCTGCCAAATCGTTGATGAAGCGAACGACGAGCAGAGGTCCCAAAACGGACCCTCTGTTCACCTCAAAATCCTCAAAGAGTGTACCAGATACATCTACGGACTGCCTTCTCGAAGATAAATAAGATCTCAGCCACACGAGAGAATGCACTCTGAAACCAAGCCTAGAGAGCTTATCGAGAATGAACTCGGCGCATAAAACGTTATGTGCACGGGCTACACACTTGCCCGAGTCAAGGTGGGTATATACTAAATATAAAAATTCACATGCGACCTCCCACAGCGAAAACTGTACTGTCGGTCTGACAACAGCCTGCTTCTCTACAAGAATCCAACCAATACCAATCGTTCAAAAACCTTAGATATTGTATTTAAATTCAATGTCTAAGGTTAAAATACAGACCAGTACTGGTCTGTAATTTTCGACATCAAGAGGATCCATTTTTTTATGGATTGGCACAATACCGGTCTTTTTGAGCAAAGCAAGAAATTCCTCCGGATGAATCGAAGCATTTAAGATATGAGCCAAAATTTCCGATATCTTACACCCCCAAGCCTTCAAGTTGAGAGGCCATCAGTGACACCGCTGCTCTTGTTCTTCAGCAATCAATAGCTCTGTTCACCTCAGCAGAGTCTAGGAGCAAAATAAAAAGTAGACGCATTGAAAGGAGGAAGTGAGCAAGAATCTGTACGTATTCCTACTACAAAGTGATCATTTAAAGATCGCGGAACAATGGCTTCAAAATAATCTTTAAATTCGCGAGCCACACGTGTAGCTCTAGAAACCACAGTATCGACGATAAGTCATAAGCTCTCTCTTCTACGCTCAAGTTTTGTATTGTAAAACTATTACCTTCTAAATGGCTTTCATCTTGCTCGGAGCTGTATTAATGATGTCGCTATTGAACTGCTTTTTTTGTAATTGATATGGGGGCTCTATATTGTTTTCTATGTTGTCTATAGACAGAATCAAATTCGAGTTAATAATGATAATACATTTATTTCCAACAGATATACAAATGCCAATTACAAGAAAAAAATAAACTTTAGACAAATAATAATAAATTAGAAAAAATTAAAAAAAAGAGAGTAAAAGCGAATATATAGAACGAAACTAAAAATATCTATTACAAAGTCACACATAGTCAACAGAAGTTATTAAAATGTAGTTGAAGAAGTCAACGAAACTAAAATTAAAATAAATTGCAATAGTAATATAAAGTAACCAAATGAACCAAAATTAAAATATATATTACAAAGTCGTATGTAGATAACAGAAGTTATGAAAATATCACGACATACCATTGCGGTGTTCTGAGTGGCATGTCAAAATCTCTGCTAGCCGATCAAAATAGATATCGCATCGACCGCAAAATCGTTAAGCCTAGGCAACCAGTAACTGCTCTGAATATAATTATTGCAGTCAACAATATGACGATTGAGCTCGACCACGAGAATACACAGCAGACTTTCCAGATCCTATTTTACGAAGCAAGAAACATCTATTGAATTTTATTTTGGATGTATCACCTTTTTTTCAATAACTGAGATTGTGTTATATAAACGTTCAATAATATTGTATCGACATGTTTCGAGCGGTCAACTCATTATCAACACCAACTACAAAAAAAGAACATAACAAATTTATATCTATATTATATCTATCTAAAAAAGAATAACCGATTGTCAATGAGCAAATTTCAACTCTCACGCCTTCTCATCTCTATCTTTAGATATACATTTGCTATGTTATTTTTTTTTAGTTTGTCTTGATAATGAGCTGACCGACGAGAGATGTCGAATTATTATTCAGACCTGCTTCAATTCTAATGTTCTGGTATTCATGAATAACATATTCATTTGTTGAGCATACATATATTTACTAGTAGTATTATTGAGAATACTAATAATTTCCATAAGTAGTCATTGCTAGATTACTAGAAATATAGAAAAGTAGATGAAACTAGAAAATAAAGTTATTGTTCTCTTATTACATGTATTAACTTTGAAAATCAAACTAATTTTGAATACAGAACCTTTGATGCAATAACAATGAATATTGATAAAATTGTTTTTTGTTTTAAACAAAAATTAAAGTTTTCGGAAAGTTTGTGTTCCAACTTTCTACAAAATAGGTCAATTTTTTACGAAAATAAAAACAAATAGCATTTCTATAAGAGAAATACTGAGATTATTTTGTGTGGTAATTGAAATGTTATTATCCCCTCGGATTGAAAAGACAATTCATGTGATTTAATGTTTTCTTTATTTAAATTGTTATAGTACTTGATATCGAAAAGAAACTGTACCCTTGATTGGCTGGCATTCAACAATGCTGAATTATAATCACATTTCATCCCTTCGTTTTTTTTTACTATAGATTTTTTGTTACTTGTTGCCGACTCTTCATGAATACACAATTGTCAATGAAAATATTTCACTGTTATCTAGAGAGAATATTTAATTAGAAAGTGTATTGCCAGTAAGTACATTTTGAAGTAGATCAAATTGTATTACAGAAATTTTATTTTGCAAACAATTTCTATCATAATATAAAATTTAACATAGTTTTTCTATCTTATAAGTTTTACATTCATGTACATGCAAGATGTTTTCACATACATTGACAATTTCTTGTAAATTGATTTATCTTGTTGGTAACTTCGCACTACTAAATATTCACAATTATTGCTCAGTTATTGGCTTGCACATTACTTTTCCATTATGAAATATTTTCAAGAAGTTATTAACAAACTCACCAAATGGTGTTTGCATGTATGTTTGTTGAATCTATTTTATTGATACATTTGCATGTTCTTGTATGTATGTCTTCTTTTATTTTTTTTAGTTTACTGTCATTTTATATTTGAAGATATTGTTCAAAATTAAATTGAGTAATAAAATATTAGTCAAAATGACATTTTTGTCACTTATCTTGAACCTTTCCTACCTCTATATTAGAAGTATCTTAATGCATCCCACAAAATTTATAGATTTAATCTTGGTATTGGTTTAATTTTTGATAAAAAGGTTTTTGTGTCTTGAAATGAATTTTTTGTCTTTGATAAATGAAGTCTACATTTCTGAATTTTTAATGAAGAATTTACAAAATACAGGATTTCAATTAAATTTTCAAAAGATTTTACTAAATTCTTTCTTGGAATTTTTATAAATTTATTTCAGTGCTACGATTTCTGTTATTATATCGCGTAATATGGTAGTAACATATATATCTGACAGTCAATTTTGTACAAAAATTGTGAAATATAATTATTCAATGGAGAAACAAATTCGTTACTTTGATTTTGTAAATAGCATAAATTTTGGTGGTAGAGTTCACTTCAATATAAAATGTGTAGGTGATCATAACATTTAGTGTTTTTTTAGTGTCAAATTTTAGATTCAATTATGAATTCCACCAATCCAAGAATGTATCAGTGCTATCAAAGTCGTTGCATTTTTGAAATTTCTTTAATATAGAATCTATAATTTAATCTAAACATCGACATTCATTTTCACTATTGTTTGTATAAAAACATTACTTACCTTATGGCTCCTACAATTTGAATTTTGAGAGAACAAGTATTGAAAATTAATGGTATAAACAATAGATGTATATACAGAAAGTTTTCCTATTTACTTTTGCAGAATTATATATTATGTATCTGGTAATTGTAGTGAGCTCTACCTTATTGGAATGCTTGTATGAATCCATGTTTTGTGATCTGTATATAGAATAATTTGTCTTAAGTGTTTGTATATTCGAAATCATAGATTAGTCAACCTGTTTTCATATGCGAGCATTATATGGTGTTTGGTGGTTTGCAGGTTCATCTAGGTGACAGCGAATTATCGCAGAACAGGTTGGCCGAATCTAAGTATACCAAGACTTCGTCCTCCTAGTTTTCAGCAAATTATTATGAACGGTACGGAAGCATTTAATACTCTTAAAGCAGTAACTGGACCTATTTGGGAAAAATGTGTATAGTAATATATATTAAACTAGTCATTATTCCTACCGATTAACTGTTGGTGTTTTAATCCTCTGACTGATTTACTTAATTTCACATGTTTACATCATGGACAAATTCTTATAAAAACACAAACGTATATTTGTTAGTTGAACCTTTAGAAAGTTGTACTTTCTTGTTCTGTTATTTTGACTAGGTGAAATCCTCACATATTTACTAGTAAAGTAATTTTGGATACAAACATTTTTTGTTTAATTAGAGGTTTTCCAAATTATATTGGACAGTGTAAAATAAGTAAAATTTGTCCTAACAAAAGAGTTTGGGATTTTGTTGTTATCCAAAATGTTTATATTTAGTTGTTTTATTTTCACATTAATAAAAATGGACTGTATGTATGAACATGGTTTTGGTTATTTTAAAAATAATAAAAGTTATTTTTTGCTATCGTCAAAATATTGATGAAATTAATGAAATTATGCATTCCTCAAGTTTTGCAATTGATGTTGCAAAACTTGATGAAACAAATATTTTAATGATTCATCAAGTATTTTTCAATAACTAGACATTTTTCTTATTTATTGAGATTATTTTTATTTAAAAAAAATTGACCTAACCATTCTATTGAATCGAATAAATAACTAGATCAATCTGCAAAATTGCTCCATTTGTCCATCATGTTACTTCAAATTATTTTTCTACAGATATTTTGATTAAATTTTGGAAAATGATTGGTACTTGGTTAACTTTATATCAAGGATTTTAATTTTATTTTTAGTGTATTCAATAGAAACTACTAGAAATAATGACAATTACAAATTACTTTATAAACTTCCATTATAGGTTATTTTTATCTGAATATAGGATTTTGCAGTATTGCTTTATTCATAGATTTTGAAGAATAATATTCAGTAATTTTTCTTCAATTTATAGCAATAAAATTTTTTTGAGGATGCTCATAGTGAATGTTTTAGTCTATCATTGGAATATAATGCCATCACATATCAAAAGGAAGGGTGACTAGTTACAATATTAATGTACCTAAACGAATTTTATATTTCTCTTATCAAGAAGGCTGTTTTTGTGTGAATAAGTGTATGGGTTGGAACTCCCAAACCTAGGGAAATGTTGACATACCTCAAATATATTGAGTTATTTTCAAAAGAGCAATAATTGTTCATAAATTTTGTTATATAATTTTTGCTAGATAAAATAGTATTTTGGTATGAAAGGGTATTTTAAAAAAATGAGTTAATTAGACAATGATTCATATAAGTTGAATTCAGATTTCCAGTATGCTAAGAGGGATGTGAATATCAGAAGTTTAATTAAGAGTTAATGTTTAGTTGGTCCATTCAAGAAGTTATATTTTTGAATTTTGTTCTTTATTATAATTTCATCGAGGACATTATATCAAGGTATTTTAGATTATGCCAATTTGATTTGATCATTCAGCTTAATTTTTGAAAGTCTAACCTAAGTTAAGCAATTCATTATCACCTAATTGGGTTCGTTCATTACGTGTCTTCTGTGAGTGTTTGTTATTTGTAATTTCTGCTTGTATAACAAGAGTGCTTTCTCCGTGTAAAGAATAAAATTTAAAAATATAATCTTGATAGATCCCTTCCGCATACTTCGCCGAGGTTTTGGTTATAAACATTATAACCTGTATCCAAGAATTTGTAAATTGAAATTATTATTATATATTGATATATATATATATATATATATATATATATATATATATATATATATATATATATATATATATATATATATTAAGTCTTAATGTGAATTAGATAGTTAATAAATAGGTAGGTAGCGTAGATATGAAATTATAATGGTAATTTTACCAAAGCATCTGAATAGAAATGCAAACTTTAGTAATCCTAAAATCTATTCTCAATTTTGACAAACTATTGACTGTCCATATTTTATATGTATAAAATTCGTGATCAACAAGCCTAGATTTTTCTAATCTATGTATGTATATCCTCATATTATTTTGCTCCTCCAAATGTTTTGTCAAAGCATATGTTCTTGGTATATGAAGTTTATGGATGAGCACAAAAACATAGAGCCATTCTGAGCTTTTCTACTACAAATTTTGATAATAAGTTGAAGGTAATTATTACAAATTTATATATGATTATACAGAATAGTCTCATCACTCATAAATTTTGAAATGTTATTACTTTTGTTAATGTGCAGCAAATCTAGTTTAATAATTTTTTTCTAAATGCCTATAAATATTGCTTGTGTATATACGAGTTCATATATTTGCTGTACACCATAGAGAAATGACATCTATGATAATAAGTTCAGAAAAGATTTATGAGGTTGGGATAAGAAATTCAGAGGGTTATTTTTTGCGAGAGGTAAATGTTTATTTGAAATCATTATGTTGCGCAAGTTTCATTTTTTACGTTTACTGCCAGTAGATTTAATACCACTGAAAGATGTTGATAAAAGTTTGTAAATATGAATATTTTTTACTTGTTATCTATTTTGTTGTAATATCAAATATATTTATAAGAAAATAATGTTTAGTTTACCTATTTATTCTACCTCTCTAATACTTATGAGAAAGGTGATGAATCTTTTTTATTTGAGTTTCTTCAGATAAATTTAAGAATATTAATTTATATTTGCTGTCAATAAATATGAAAATTTCAAATTAGTTTTTCTTGAAGCATCCTAATTCCATTGAAGTTGCGTACCTTTATTAATATTAAGTAAGAGAAAGGAAAGCAATTAAAAATGCGTCTTTTAAAATATTAGCAGAAATATTTTTTTATTCATTTAACCACTGTTCTTATTCAAATATTTCGTATTGTTTGAATTTATAGACAAGTTATAATTTGATATTTGAAGCAGTGGTATTATTTTAGTAATGTTAAGATAAATTTTATTATAGTATAATATGAAATTATTTTTCTAAAATTCTAATATGTTCAAGATACTAAAAATGAAATTACTACTCGAGGATATAATGCGTTACCGGTAAAGCTGTTTCAATTTTTTTTTTGTAATTCCAATTGTGGAAGTACAATTGCAGATCATGGAGGTAACTAACAGTTATCAGATCCAATAAGTGACATTATTGGTAAATACTAATACATTATAAACAAATAAGTCCTAATTAAAAATTTTCATTCAGTCGTATTTATTTACAAAAATAAAATGACTCGTATTTAACAGCCAATGACTTGTCAAATCTGAAATTGATTCCTTTTTATTCTTTGGAGATGTCAGCTTATATTCTTACAGTTTTGTATTAAAATTTAATAGTTTTAAAAATATTTTACTAGCATAGACTTTTCGCATTGATCATTTGCGACGCTTTATAGTATAGATTAGTGAAAATTTCTCTTCTGCAATTGTAATCTTTTTTACGAATATCTGTTTTACTTCTTGAATGCCATTGTCCAGCTTTTTCTATAAAATTATCACTTCCTTTTGGAAAGTTCTGAGGTGTTAGCACCCATAATCCGCACAACGTGTGCACCACTTGCATTATAATGCATTACCCTAAATGACAAGTGAGGTTCATCAAAATATTCTTCAAAATTTCTAGTAAAGGGTGTTTCTTTTAGAGGTATGGAACTTTAAATTACAATAAAACAACGATGGATCATTCGATTGATGAAAAAATTTTTTTATTCGAAAGATAATCTTGTGGCAATACATTTTAAATATGATTTCTGCCATAAGGCTGGCTCGGATATAGTCCAATCTGGACGTCCAATTTTCGATGACTTTTTCTAACATTTGTGGCTGTATATCGGCAATAACACGGCGAATATTGTCTTCCAAATAGTCAAGCGTTTGTGGCTTATCCGCATAGACCAATGACTTTACGTAGCCCCACAGAAAGTAGTCTAGCGGTGTTAAATCACAAGATCTTGGATGCCAATTCACAGGTCCAAAACGTGAAATTAGGCGGTCATCAAACGTGTCTTTCAATAAATCGATTGCGGCACGAGCTGTGTGACATGTTGCGCCGTCTTGTTGAAACCACAGCTCCTGGACATCATGGTTGTTCAATTCAGGAATGAAAAAGTTAGTAATCATGGCTCTATACCGATCACCATTGACTGTAACGTTCTGGCCATCATCGTTTTTGAATAAAAACGGACCAATGATTCCACCAGCCCATAAAGCGCACCAGTCAGTTTTTCTGGATGTAACAGTGTTTTGACATACACTTGAGCATTATAATGCGGCATAATCTCGTTTTGGGCCCATTCGACGAATCTACGCCTTGCTTGATGATCGTTTGGCTTCAATTCTTGTACGAGTTGGATTTTGTAAGCACGCAAACCAAGATCCTTCCGAACAATCTTCCATAAAGTGGATGGACACAGATCTAATTTCTGTGCTCGATGGCGGATGGGCTCATTCGGGTCTTCCTCAATGCTACGCTCTACAGTAGCAATAGCTTCTTCTGTACGGCGTCTCTGGGGATGCGAGTTATCAATAAAAGTGAACGTGGTGCGAAAACGTTCCATGTTTTATCGAATGAACTGCTCTGATGGACGATTTTGTCGACGATAAAATGGACGTAGTGCGCGATACCTATTCGGCACAGAACCATTATTTTCGAAATAAAATTGCATTATTTTTAAGCGTTGTTCAGGAGTGAATCTATTCATGATGAATTGCCAAACCAAACTGAGAATAAATCACTTCTCAGCTGTTAAATCGGCCGCCATCTTCAACAGTAATGCCAACTTAAAGTTCTATACCTCTAAAAAAAAGCACCCGTTACATCCGCACTGAACACAAATCAATATATATTTTCAGAGTTGTCGGTTGATATACCTCTATTATACCTAATTGTTGAATAATGATCATAATATTTCAAATTGAACTCTTGGCGTAATGTTTTACGAATTTATTAAAAAATAATTCAATTAAATTATAACGTTGAGTGAATATGTTTCTAGCGGTCAGCTCATCACTCGAAACATGTGGAATCAACGTTATAATTTTATTGTATTATTTTTCCATACATTCGTGAAACATTAAGCCAAGAGTTCAATATAAATTTCATAGTGTTCATTTATCCTCAAATATGAAAAACAAATTTTTGTTTTCCAAATTTGCAAAACAAGTGAAAATCTCCTAACAATTAAGTATTCTTTATCATAATAGATATATAAAGTTATAAATTTCTTGTTATTACAGCAATAACTTAAACATATCATAAAGAGTCATGTTACATTCAGAACTTAATAGTCCCAATTTTTTTATAGAATATGGATTTTTTAGTGCCTAGCGAGCAAGCGTGATATGCTATGAATTGAAGAAATTAATAAAGCTCCGTTTATTTATACCAAATATGAGGAGCTTATTATAGAATTAGAATTTACACTGCGAAAATAAAGTTGGGCCAAATTTTTTTGATTACACTAGAAAAAAATATTAAAAGGCGTGATTTTGTCAAAAATAGATTATTCCACGTCAAAATGACGTTACCTATTTTAAAGTAACATTTTTCGCACAATATGATTTATCCAGAAGTTATTTAACTATTTTAATCTAAATTGCAACGAAACTTGATTATTCCAAATCAACTAGATCAGAACTAGTCAGAACTAGATTGTTCCATTTCAAATATTGGATTTGTTCAAAATATATTGCTAAATTTTTTAATTCTGCACAACGTTATGACTATTTTGTTGTCGCCTACAATAATGTATCAAAATTTTGGGTTAAATACGTACAAAACTATTTTCTAAGATTATGAAAAAAACAAAAAAGTGGAATATCAAGTTTTGGAAAACCTCATCATATAATTTTGATAATTAGAATTCCAAAAGCATTTGTAAAGTGTGCGTCAACTCTTAAACGCTAGTTATTTAACAATGTTCTTAGATAAACTGAAAATTCATCAGACAAGCTAGTGGCGAATATAAATATTAGGTATGCCAAATGTTATTGGAAGGGTTGGGGGGGTTAGACCAAGGTTATATTATGTTTTTTGGTAATAAAGTAATCGACCCTTAATTTTTTAAAGTACCCTTAATTTTTGGTATGTTCTGTGGTAATCAATCTGTGGTAATCGAATAACATGGTTCTAAGGTCGATTTCAGTGGCTAAATTTCAACCAGACTATTTTAATATTATTTTAAAAACTGAATACAAGTAAAGGTTAAAAGAATTGTATATTTTAAAGAGAGGTTAACAATATTTACAGAGTTTACAGAAAAAAGTTTTTTGGTGTACTTGAAAATTTATCAATAACTTCCTGGTCACCTACAAAAATATCTCTGTGGGTGGAAAGTAAAGCTAATCCGTTAAGCCAATTTCGGATTTTAATTAACTAAATTGCGGTATCGCAATTTTATGGGTATAGTTCTGGAGGTATCCCCTGATTTGAGGAAGTTGTTAATCCCAGTTGGTTATGTGTTCATTGAGTGGAATAAATGTTACGTTTCTGATCATCTTAGAGTGATCAGATGCTTCAGATGTTGCGGTATTGGGCATTTGGAAAAGAACTGTAAAAATCTTCCTTCTTGTGCTAGATGCAGTGGTGATCATGGATTGAAAGAGTGCACCTCCGAGGAACTTAAGTGTGTTAATTGTTCAAGAAATAATGATAGGTTCAAAACTAAACTCGATACGTGTCATTCAGCTGATGATATGGGTAAGTGCTCGGTCACATTAAATTATATCGATAATTTGAAATCAAAGATTAATTATGGGGAGGAATAATGAAAAGTTAACAGCCAGAATAGCTCATGTCAATGTTAGATCTCTAGTATCGGGTTTTTGTGATTTCAAATGTATGATAGAGGAGAATGACTTTGATGTCGTTGGTGTTTCAGAGACTTGGCTGTCTGATGATATTTCTTCTCACATTGTAGATATTCCCGGTTATAATTTTTATAGATCAGATAGACCTACGCGTGGTGGTGATGTTGGTGTTTATATAAAATCTGATTTCGCTTGTAACTTGCTTGACTATGGTAGCTTTTCGCAAACCTGCTTGGAACGTTTGTTTATTGACTTTAAAATCGGTCACTCTCGATATTGTTTGGGGGTAATGTATAGACCTCCCAGCACCAATGTGCTTGATACCTTGCAGGTTTTGGACTATGTTCTACCGCAGCTCATCACTGAGTATGAAAATGTTATAATTTTAGGTGATCTCAATGTTAATTTTCTCATACATAGTAACATACTTGATAATTATATGCAGAATTATGGCTTTTCGCAAATTATATCCGAGCCTACCAGGGTAACAGCCACTAGTTCCTCACTCTTAGATCCAATTTTTGTAAATAGCAGGGCGATGTGTGTTGCGGAGGGTACATTGAGTGCAGATTTATTCAGTGATCACCGTTTAGTTTTTTGTGATGTTACTATAGATAAAAAAAGACTCAAAAATTTATAAATTCAGGGATTACAAAGGTCTCAACTTGGGAGAGTTTGATGAGGCTTTGCATAACGTTCCCTGGCATCTTATACTGAATTACAGAGATATTAATAATAAAGTCGATTTCCTCACTGAAAATATTATATCATTGTTCGATACATTTTGCCCTATTAAAACTGTACGAGTAACTAGGCCGAAGGCCCCGTGGCTGACTCATAACGTTGAACTTATTTTCAAGCAAAGGGATCAGGCATTATCCAGTTTTAAGAAAAACAGATCTACGGAAAATTGGAAAATATATACATCTCTCAGAAACTATGCCTTACAAGCTGTGCGGAATGAAAAATTAGCCTATCTACGGCATATTCATAAACAACAAAGAAATAATTCATTTTATAAAACGCTAAGAAATATGAATATTCAAATTAATAAAAAGCATGATCTGCCGTTGCAGCTTCGAGATCCCCATAAGCTTAATAATTACTTCACCTCGACATTTCGTAAAAATAATGAGCAGTGTGCTGATAGAATATTTTTCTATAGAACTAATAGGTTCTCTAAATCTGTTAGATTCTCTTTCAAGATGACCGATCTAAGTACACTATCGACGATTATTAGACGAATGGGATCCAATGCCGCTGGTGTTGGTATTACACTTCAGATGCTTAAATTATGTTTTCCAGTTGTCGGAATATATTTGTTGCACATCATTAACCTATGTCTAGAACAAGGTACATTTCCAGAAGATTGGAAGACAGCGTTGGTTGCACCGGTACCCAAAATTGAGAATTCTACCTCATTCAACCAGCTGAGGCCTATTAGTATGTTGCCTTTGTTCTCTAAAATTCTGGAGCGAGTGGCACACATGCAAATTCACGATTATTTGATTTTCAATGGGATTATTCCGATGCACCAGTCAGGATTTCAAAAGAATCGCAGCACAACTACCGCATTGACGTATTTGTCTGATGGGATATTCTCATCGCTTGATGAAAAACTGATGAGTCTTCTTCTACTACTCGATTTTTCCAAGGCCTTTGATACGCTGAACCATCTCCTTCTTTCTGCCAAGTGTTACTACTTCGGGTTTGACGAAATTGCTTGCAGGTTCATAAAATCTTACCTGAGTGGTAGAGAGCAAAAAGTAGTTATTGGAGACCAACTTTCGTCAGCCAATAAAATAAACTCTGGAGTTCCTCAGGGATCTGTCTTAGGTCCCCTATTGTTCCTTTTGTACACGGCTGATCGTCATAAAAGTGTAACCCATTGTCGAATCCAGTTCTTTGCTGATGATACATAACTCATTTATGATTTTCCTGCCTCTGAATACTCATTGCCTGAACAGTCTATTAATTATGATATAGAACAAATAGGGGATTACTGTGAGACTCATGGTTTGATACTGAATCCTTCGAAGTGTAAATCGATTCTCTTCGGAAACTGTAATTCCCGTCACGCACTAAGGGGCGTTATGAGGAGTATTCGTGTAGGTGATCAGCTTGTACCGTTCACTGATTGCGCTAAAAATCTGGGAGTTCATTTCGATGATGATCTTAGGTTTTCTGTTCATTTCAAGCATATCTTGAAGCAATGCTATGCGGTAATTCGAGTCTTATTTGCTAGTAAAAATGTTTTGAGTTTAGAGATGAGGAAGGAGTTATGCCAGAGCTTTGTCATGTCCAAGGTTTTATATGCTCTTACAATTTATTACCCTTGCCTCACATCTGCTGATGCGAAGCGACTCCAAATTATGCAGAATACTTGTAGTAGGTTCATATTTGACTTGAAGAAATTTGATCATATTTCCCATACTTACTCAGCACTTGGTTGGCTTAGGGTGGATGGTTTATATAAATACTCACTTTTGTGCCTTGTCCACAGAATTATGCTAACCTCCGAACCGCCTTACCTTAGAGAAAAATTAATCTGTCGATCTTCTATTCACAACGTACATGTCAGGCATCAGTCTGTACTTACTATGCCGGTCCATCGCTCTGCTATATTTAATAGATCTTTCACTTATAATGCTGTGATTGGTTACAATGGTTTGAGTGATGAATTGAAAAATATCACTTCCATGTCCACTTTCAAAAAAAACACTGAAGCACCTTTTACTATATCAGCAGAACATGTAATAAGATATAGTAAATAGAATATAATAATTGCAGTGTGGTTCTGTGTAAGTGTGCGCTTCGAGGATTGTGACGGCGCATGCACGTGTATGAATTGTTAGTGTATATTTGCATTGCTTCTTTATAATTTATAATTTTTGATTTATTTATGTTTTTTCTCTCTTTATCAAATGTTTTCTTTTAACTCTAATGGTATTTTAGATATTTATATAAATGTTATTTTGTTTTAGTGAATTCTAGAAATTTCCTTTCTTTTTTTTTTTAAATATGTATCATACTTCTTTCGTTCATTTCTTATGTTTGTGTTAACATTTTTTTTTCTTCTCTACTTTATTTTCATTTACTTTCCTGAGGTTAGATGGAAGAGTAGCTTATGCTAAATCTCGCCTCTTCTTATGTAGCACAATATGTGTGACAATAAAGACGTTTATTATTATTATTATTATTATTTATTGTTTCTTAAGTAGGTCTTCAGTCTTCTCGGACTGTAGAAAGATCTCTCCACGCTGGCAGCACCAACTGGAAGAACTGCGTGAAGTTTCGAAAGGATATAAATGTTCGGAAAGAAAGTTCTTTCACAGTTTGCGAGAGATCCAATAGCAAATTTGAAGATTTTCTGGGATTTTTCCGAATCCACTTTTCTTTCCATAGCATAAACTTGAGTTTATCGAGTGATCAGTCTGCATAATCTTTTTATATGACGTCTTCGCAAAAGTTTACAGCAAATTCCAATGAAAATCAGTCTTAGTACAAAACTCTGTAAGTAGATTTTGTAAGAATGCAACTGTTTCCTTGTTGGAATCAAAGTGCTGCTTCAGTGAGTTACAAGAATCATCCAGGTATGGTATATAAACAGCTCGACGATAATATTCTTCTTCAGTTGTATGCGGGACATTAGTGCGCGCATTAGTTTGAAGGCGGCAAACTATCATACAAGCATGTAAAGGATTCGTCGGCATTTAATATCCTCTTTGACAGCACACCCAGGACACTCGTGGCTTTTCTTAAAGCTTCGGAAAACTTCCCAGATAGCCTATGTATTGTAGGCAGCATTTGACTCAAAACAAAAATATTGACAAGAAACATGCACTGAAAAGAGCAGGTTCCTTGGGTGGTGAGTCGCTTAATTCGTTTTCTATTTTAGAAAGGGGGATAAGGATAGGCTCTAAAATATTTTCGAATAAAATAACCGAATCATGCATGTCCATGTGTTTCGCATGGCGAAATAGTTTTTTCTTCTTTTTTTCAGGACAACATTCAGTTATTGCAGGTTTCGACATATTTGTTCTTTTGGTTGACATAGATTCTTTAGACTTCTTTGATTGCATAAGACAAACACAAGTTCAAAATGTGTGAAGAACAGTGTGTATATAGAGCCAACGCTAAATTTTCTTCTATCGGAGCTTATACTCCTGTAAATTGCCCACTCATCGTAGCAGCACAATTGTATCCCTTATGCTCTGTGGTGGTCTCTCATTTCGTTTGAATCAAGCCCTAAAATTGACAAGGTTTCTAATATTGTGTTAGCCAAACCTGCATCAGTAACGTCATAAACAGGAATAAATGCTTTTTTTCGTAAACATGCCCAACACAAAGAGAAAATTGTTCGATTTAGCTGATAACAGTGGTTTGAACGGCTAAAGTTGTTTCTGTATAAAAGAACTTGTGTGCATCGTCTTTCCACGATATAGTTGGAATAGTGAATATATAGTGAATAGTTGGTCTTTATAGTTATTATCTCCACCGTGAGCTCAGTATTTTAATAAGGACCTGCAACTCCCGTCATTCTGGGGCCCCCTTACATTCGCCCTTGAGACAATCGCCCCTTCAGATCTATTACTCTTTCAATTGCAGTGTACCCGTTTTTAATGATCATCCTATGATGAAAAATTCTCCTGACTTTCAGTCAATTTGTTGGAGTTGGTTTCCATAGCTACATTTTGACACTTACAAATATTCATTAAATTTTTGATTTTAGCTTGGCTGACTTACGAGATGATGCCAATACTTTTACTTCGACTTTAAACTTCTTCGAACAAAATACACAAGCAGTTCGGTTAAACTGAATGTTCAAATGAAGGAATTAGTCAATCTATTAATTAAAAGATATTTAAGTGCGTTCGCATATTCGATGCACGGAATAAAAAATTTTGATGTTGAAAAATTAACAATACATCGGTTTGATGCATCGATAATATACATCGTTGAATATCATGCACCCCTAATTTAGGTAGGACATAGAATATGTATTTTCTGAGTTTGGAACACAGAATATTTTCTTCGTCCATTTGTTTGCTATTTATTAGGAATGGACTGGTTTAAACCATCATTGTCCAGGTCGATTACATTATAGACATGGTTACCCAGTGTAGGTCTCGACTAGACAATCCACGTCTTGTCTGTATCAGTTTAAGCGAGGCTATTCTTTGATGCATATTGCAGAGCAAAACTAATAATTTTGGTGCACAAGTTAGAATAAATTCAAAATATACAGCTGTGGATGGTGTACAATCTGTTCAGAATGATTTCACGCGGATGGGAAGACCGTCGTAGTTTTACCTGATAAACTTGAGTAAGTAAACGGTATTACTTACACTATTTCTGCCATAAAAGTCTATCTGAATTAGTTATTGGGACTATATCCAATGCTGTTTCTAAGAAGGGAGTCCCTGAGATTCACCCATCGATTTGATATGCCAAATTGACGCTCAACCCCTCGAATCTGATGCAGAGCTATTCCTACCTACCCGTCCATCTGTTAAGTAAGTTACTGATTTTCTTTCATCATCGAAAATTAATTTATAATAAATATAAATTATAATAGATAAATCGCATCTTATTTGTTTTACTTAACATTATTCTCTTCCTCAATTTCATTTCCCTATTATTATGTAAATTTTGTATCAATACATGCAATGTTTAAGGGCACTCTGTACATGCTATACCTACCTTAATGCTTACTTTTTATTTCTCGCTGAGTCTATATCAAACCCTCTAAATAAAATATAATCCTGTGATAAACAAAATACTCAGGACAATATTACAAATATCCCAATAATTCTACGTATTATTATATTGTATTGAAATTCTACCTATTATTGTATTGAAATTTAATTCAAGATTCGTAGTTATATGGCACTCGTGAGTCAAATAAAGAAGAATAAAAAGTATATTCTGTGGATTGGAACTTCCATTTAAATTTCTGCAACAGTCTTAGGTTATAGAGTCCTTATTCAATGTTTTGGTAAATCGTCTTTTAGGGAAGTTGATGGAACCGATTTGATGATTGTGTGTTAATTTGACTCAGAATAGTGTTTCATAAAAGGTAAAACCAATTAAGCCCAGGTATTCCTCAATAATTTTTTAAAAAATTCCAGATTTAAAATGTTGAAACTATGTCAACTCAGAACACTTCCTTCCCTGAAAAACAATTTATCTTCTGTGAGAATTGAATCATTTGCTCTTAATAATCTCAGAGAAAGATCATTGATAGCTATTGTGGGCGAAGAAGCTCCAATCTATTTGCAAGGGCTTATAACTAATGATATTTACCACCTTTCAAATGACCTCTCTAGTCAATATGCCATGTTTTTGAATTCCAAAGGAAGAGTTTTATATGATAGCATATTGTATCGAATTGACTACAAGACTTATTTTATTGAATGTGATAGTTCAATTATTAGTAATTTTGAAAAATATCTGAAAACGTTTAGATTAAAACGTAAAGTTGACGTTGTACCCTTGAATAACTTTAAGGTATACTCTCTATTCAAGAAAGAGTACTGTGTAGAGGACTCAGATAAATATGAAAGCTTGTTATGTAAAAAATCTGTTTCACATTTTGATATCTCTTTGTTCAATAAAATATCAAAATCAAAATTATTTAAGGATCCACGTGTGTTACAGTTAGGCTACAGGGTACTTTTGAATACAGATGATGAAAATGATTTTCAAATGCAACTACAAGACTTTTTAAATATAAATATCAATCTTGAAAATGTAAATTATAGGAAGTTTAGATACAGTTTAGGAGTAGGGGAAGGCATAATTGACTTGCCAATTGGAAATTGCTTTCCTTTAGAGAGTAACTGTGATTATTTACATGGAGTTAGTTTCCATAAGGGTTGTTACATTGGGCAGGAATTGACCGCACGAACTCATCATACTGGAGTTACTCGTAAAAGGCTAATGCCTATTTATTTTGAAAATCCTTTGAAACAAATGCCAGAGGATGATTTTATAATCCATGGAAAAATAAAGTTAGGAAAGCTTAGAGGAATTGAAGGAGATATTGGACTTGGCCTAATAAGAACAGATTTACTTAGTTCATTACAAGATTTTAAAATTTCCGGTATTAGTGCAGTAATTAAAAAACCAGTTTGGTGGCCAGTTGATGCTCCAAAATATATTAGTTTAAAAAAATAATAAATTAACAATATTTTATAAATAAATTATTATGTAATTTATGTTGTTTTCTTACAAATTGTTCACATTTCAGTATGGATACAAAGGATTCTAAGGAAGAACCAGAGAAATATGATTTGAAAGGTGAGACTGAAGAAAAATCCAAATACTTCGAATGTGAAAATTGTAACTTGAAAGTAAAATATGATTATTTTGGTTTAGAACCACCTTTCTTAACAAAATATAAATTGAAAGAAGAATCTTTTGTTATGAAAGATCCATTCACGTCAGTGAAGAAAGGGGAAATATTGATTTTAGGAGCAAATTGCATCAAATGCAAAAAGTGTGTTTGCAAAGATCCGAACTGTAGCTTCTATTTCAATGGAACATACTGTGTGGTATGTGCTAAATCTTGCATCAGTTCTTTTCCATTGAACGTGCAAGAAAAACTCAATAAAATAGTAATTTAGAAATAATATGTTTGTAGTATCAGTGGTGTATTAGCAAATGTTGAAGAAATATTTAAAATTCTTTTGTTTAGTAAATTTGATGAAAAAAATTTTCATGAAAAACAGGAGCAACAAAAATTATGAATAGTGATTAAACAACATATTTACTACATTCATATATAGTAAAAAACGTGAGCAACAAAAATTATGAATAGTGACTAAACAACATATTCACTACATCCATATGTAGTAAAAGTGTGTATGTCTTTCATATTCTATCGCTACTTTTGCTATAATTTGGTGATTGGTACAAATACTTCTCATTGCATCTGCAGTATGTCTTTCATCTGCGTAATGAAACGCGTGAACGTGAGCAGTCTTTGATATTTCATTTCAAGAATTATGAAATTTGAAAGTATTGTCATTAATGAAGAAAATATATTTGAGTATACTACCATATGAGAGTCGATCTTATTTGAAAGAATAGCTGTAATTATACTACTGATAAAAAAAGTAAAAAACCAAATATCTTTATTGTCGAGTGTTGTTTTCCAATTAATTTTCTTCACAGCAAGTTACTTCCAGAAAAATCCTGATATAATATGGTCTAACCTGATTGTAACTAAGAATAAACAGCTAACAATTCAATTGCACATAGGATGCATTCTAATGGTACAATTAAATTATAGGCAATTGTAATTAATTGTAATATTAATAAGTTACTCATTAAAATATCTATACATATTTTCCATTTTACTCTTCTACACAACTTATAGTTTTGATATTGGAAAATTGAATATGTATATATATATATATATATATATATATATATATATATATATATATATATATATATATATATATATATATATATATATATATATATATATATATATATATTTATATATTATAAATATACAAATATAATAATATAACAGTATATACAATTATAAAGTCCATAATACAAATGTGCTTTCTTAATATGCATATTAATTTTTACATACTGTTTCTGAAATAATATTGTCAAGTGACATACGTGCAATCTAACATGGAACAATATAGATGTTCTTATTAAAATAAGTATTGAAAAATTATAAAAGTAATTTTAAGTATTGAAGCAACTATTGAATATCATGTTATTGAAATCTTATGAAGATTTTGGAGCAATCTTCTTACTCATCCTCTTTTTCTTTAAGAGACCTAAATTTTTCTTTTTCTGAAACAAAATAATGAACAAGTAAGTATATTTTGTAATTTATTAGAAGAACCTTACCTTCTTTTTAATATCAACTTTTTTACCCTCAAAAGAATTGGTAGATAAGTTGGAAATTGATTTTTCAAAGCTTTGTTCAGTAGAATCATTTTGTTTGATTTTTCTACTAGCTTTTGTTTTTCCACCCTTTTGTGATTCAGACTCCAGAATTTTCGGTTTTTTTACCTGAAATATAAATAGTACTGTAACTTATTGAATAACTATTACCACTTTCAATGATATACTTCTAAGTTTTCATCTTCTTCAGCACTACGTTTTTTACCCTGCTCCTTTCTTTCACATTCTTTATGTGGTTCATTAATTTTCTTAACTTTTCGTGGTTTGAAAGCCTAAAAAATATTATATAGAAACATTCTTTAAATGAGATATAACGAACCTTTAAAACACCATTATTTTTACTTTTTCTTGCAGCTTTTGCATTGCATGCTTGAATCCTCAATTCCTTATTATTTATTTTAACATTTTCTAATTCTAAAGCTAGCTGAACAGAATCAGAATTTAAAAAATTCACAAATGCAAATCCTTTTCCTAGTCCAGTATGTTTATCTCTGACAATTCTTACAGACTCTATTTTGCCACAGCAATCAAAAGCTTTCCATAATTCATCATCTTCAGCTTCTGAAATTTGAAACTTGCTAGTAGTCATTACAATGATAAATTTCCTTAATATAACAGTAAAGTTCATTTCGTTCAAAATATATTCTTAGAATAAGCAATTCTAAGCATTCAGATTGTTTTCTTTAAAGAGCTTTAATGATTCAAATTCTCATAGACATGATATTAATTCCCTGATTTATATATATTCCATTCAATATGTGATTGTTTTTACTTTTAAATTCCCTGAACCAGAGACAATACATGATTACGTATCAGTAATAATACTAAAATCATTAGTAGGTTATAAGCTAACTTACTATGTGGCAAGTTTCCAATGAATATAGCTCTGCTTTCATCTCGCTTTTCATCAGATTTACAAAGAGACACTCGGATATGATGATCCTTGAAAATTTCTCCATTTGCTTTCAATGCATTTTTTGCATCTGCCTCTGTTTCAAATCTACAACATCACCATCAATTTAGCTTAGAAAATATAGAAAAATTATTTCTAATAAATGTATTGAAAACACTTACTTAACATACGAAACCCAACTCTTTCTGTCTGGATCAAACTCCTTTTTGATAATGGAAACTTTGGTTGGTATTTTCATATTTTTAATTGGTGGACATCTGAATCTGACAGATTCTACTTTGCCATATTTCATGAAGAACCTCTTGAAGCGTGTTTTATTTGCACTGAGAGGTACATTTCCAACAAATATAGTTCTTAAACTTTCTTCAGAATTTTCTCTTTGTAGTTTCTCATTTTCTAAAGCTTTGATTTTCTTAACTTTATCCCGTTTTTCAGCGCGGGAAAATTTGATTTTCGATGTTGCATCTTCAGAGCATTTTGAAGTTTCACTTACCTCAGTATCAACTTTTGAATCCAGTGTGATAACGTTTTTTTTAGAAGTCTTCTTTGTTACAGATTTATCTTTAATATGTTTTGATTTTTTAGACTTTTTAGCAATTGTTTTGTCATCATTTTGAACTGGAAGTTCTAACTTTTGTTCAATAACTTTTATTTTATTTGATGAAGTGGAGCCAGTTATCAAATCTGATAAACTTCCAATTTGGTAATCAATTTCCATTGAGACAGTTGCTTTTTGACCTTACTTTGAAAAATATTGGAACACACAGTGCTCACCCTAACTCTAATTTTAGTTATACTTCTCTACAAATGATTAGATGCTTCTTCAAGTTCACAAAAACAACATAACCTTATCACTATTCTATACAAAATGCTGTATGGTAAATTTCAAGATGTTATTAAAGAAGACTCTTTTTCTTTTTCTTCTTTTAAAACAATTGTCACAGAGTTGACAGTTTTGCTATGTTAACGAAACCACCTTGTTTTTCTCTTATGTTTCAATGGATGAATTATGATAACATTGATTATTACTTTCAATTGCAATATTTTGTTATTACTAACATTTGAAATTTTGTTTTAATCCATTACAAACTTTCTTTAAAGGTCAGCTTTGATTTTTGTAGATGTGCTGATTATAGCATCAAAGTGTATATAAATCGATTTCACATATTTCCATCACACTACAAATTGGTATTTCTTTTCACCTTGGAGATTATATTTTTTGCAATAAATTATTTAGTTTAGTTAACTAAAGATAATTTCTATGGCGACAGCCGACTACAAGAACTGGTGTAGTATTATTATTGCGTTGAAATGAAATAAAAACATTTTATGAAGTGATTAAGCAGTAAGGAAAAAAGTATTTTCATTAGGTTTTCAATTTTATTCAATATATTTGTCAATTTCATAATACTGATTTCGGTGTCTGATCAACAACAGTTTCCAATTATAACGATTTAAAAAGTTGAAAGTGATCGTCATAATATATTTAAGTATCTGCATCACGTATACTCGTATACATCACTGAAGCTGTAATACAAGTAAAAATTTCGTTCAATCAATCAGTGTAACTTACACATAAAAATATTATAAATATCAGAATTTCGGGTCCCGACATTCCCAAAAAACCCAGTCCCTCATTTTATACACCAGTGTAAACTTGAACAACATTTGTGTCCCACAGAACATAACAAATTGTGCTGTCTCCCATTGAATTGTCTATGTGGCTAGGGTCGTATACCTACTTTATCAAAACAATCAATGCTATAGTCTTAAGCACAGCCACGACCACCTTTAATACAGGCCATGAAAAGCGTAGTCGGTCGGCGTTCCAAAGTTGAGTTAGTGGTCTACTCCCCTAGTCGCTTGTTCTCAAAGTTTCGAGCATTATTTCAACTCTTTTTGTATATTGCGAACGAATAAGAAATATTTAATAAATTCAATGGACGATGAATCTACTCTGTGATAGTTCATATTTAAATGAGAGGTAATAATAAAAACTTGTCTAAAAATCACTGACTGAACAATTCTTTATTCGACTAGTTTCGCCTTTTACAGCATTATCAAGAATTTCTTGATAATGCTGTAAAAGGCGAAACTAGTCGAATAAAGAATTGTTCAGTCAGTGATTTTTAGACAAGTTTTTATTATTACCTCTCATTTAAGAAATATTTCTCGTATTTATAACATATAGAATATTATGTTGGGTATTGTGAGCACATATGTCTGTAACAGACAAATGTAAAACATTTATTATTTCAAGAAAACAACGATGTTTTCGATAAAGCCCCATTGCGTAAAAAATACTTCTATTAGTCAAGGGGATCTGTTTATTCGATGGTTATCGGTTATAATATCCAGAACAATGAAACCAGCATTTTGTACCGAAGTAATAATATTTTTTGTGATTGGTGTCATTTCTGAACCTTTTATATTATGAACTGGTAATAATTTTACCACTTCTGTGGAATTACCAAAAGCTGAAGAAATCATGAACACCAAAATTGTTCTGGCTAACGAATTGTCATTACAAGTGACACCAATCAACCTATGTATTTCCTCTATAATCTAGCCTTTTATTAATGTATATTTCATCTATTAATAAAACAACAACTTTTTCACGAGGTTTCAAAGACTCAGACACATAATGTAAATAGTTTTTTGTATTTTTGTCGCGAGCTGAAGCACAAGGGGCAACATTTAGATTTGCAGACAAATATTGAAGATACCTTTTTGTCATAAGCACAAATCATAAGCACAAGGAGAAAGATTGTATAACATGAATGACATAATTATTGTATCAGACGAGTATCGTTTCTCCTTTTGAAGTAATAATTTTATTTGATCAATTAAAATTCGAAGGTTATTCAAACAAGTAGCCCTGTTTTCTGAAAAATCTTCAACTAAATCACAACTAATTTTAATCGATGCTTCATTTAAATAACATAAACTTTTCTCGATTAAATAAGTGAAAGATTGATCCACACTGTCTGGAATACCTTTGTATCTTATCAACAAATTTTCTATTTGAAAATATTCTCACTAGAAACTCACCTATTCCAAGCTTGAAACTTACGGAATCATCTACGGAATACCTATCCTCTACAATATATTTCACAAAAAAATTATTTGTAAGTAATCCGTACTCAAAACATAATACAAATTCGATTCGATTAAATCGGTTCACACAAAACACTTCGTTTTTATAATTTGATGTTATGTTATCCACAAACTATCAACACTAGCACCTAAATAACACTATAGAAAATTGATGAATAGAGGATTAAAACTAAAATCGTAAAATATTCAAATTCAAACAACGAAAGTCTCAAGCAACACAAAATTGATTTCGTTTCACTGAAATTTGTAAACAAACTAAACACTTAGTTTTTTATAGTTTGATGTTGAAATTTCAACAAATTATCAACATCAACTGTATTACACTGTACACAATTGAAAAATATAGAATTTATACCAAAAGCTCAAATTATTTAACTTCAAACTGCGAAAGTTTTGGGAAGCGTCCTATTTGCATTAGTATACCTGCCCAACTAAAGGCGGGAGGGTTGGACCACTATCTTGTTTTAACACATGTGCATTTCATGGCCTGATTAAAGATGGAAATTTCATGGCACAGCCTAAAATATAGAATTTATACCAAAAGCTACTTACAAGCGATGAAGTATAGAATTGGAAACGCATTTCATGGCCTGATTAAAGGTGGCCGTGGCACAGCCTAACTTTACTTACAAGCGATGAAGATAGAATTGGAAACGTCGCATCGGACCTTTCCGGTAGACCCATCGATAATCGAACAAAGGGATAACTTCATGTAATGATTGGCTTTTCACAAAATTTTTCAGCTTTATGGTACGTTATATGAAAAAATAGTGTTAACAAAAATTGTATATCATACATTTAACTATAGAAATAATTTATACACTTTTTTCTAAGAGGAACACATATAAACAGCTATATTACACTAAAAATGTTTATTAGCTTTGTAAATATGAAGTTTGAACAACTTGAATATTTTATTGAAATAAATGTAAGCTATACTCTATCACATTAAGATTCGAACAATTTGAATAATAAACCATACAATACTTACCTATCTTTAGGTGGTTAATAAAATTACAAAAGATATTAACAGATATTCTAATTCAATATTGCAAAGGTTGGAATCTAATAATTGTTTGAAGGTGCTCTTACTTTGGTTAAAAATCGATTTTTATTCTGACGTTTGCTATTAATAGCGAGATTGCAAATCTTTCAGTTGAGACCATCTAGTTAATTTCAATTTTATTGTTAAAAACCACTTCAAATCATTAGGATGCAGTTCATTGTTATTAATAAAAACATTAACATGTACGTCTGTGCATGTTAATGTTTGTGCTACCTATTATCAAGAACAAGACCAATAAGAGATCAGTTCTAAATAACTACTAACTACCAAATCTAACAAAGAAGTCTACTAATTTCAAGAAAGAAAATATCTAGCAGATAATACTTTTGTTAATGCCTGAACTACTCACTCAAAACTTCAGTAATAGGTAGCTATTTACATACAATTTTCAAAGGTATTCCTCAGACTGTTCCTGAAAAAACAGTAGCGCTTTCTACACACTATACATCACATAATAGCACAATAACTAAAACGCGGGTGATTGTTTTTAAACAATTATGAGATGGAAAAAGTTGGGTATTATTTCTACCTCGCCGGGAATAACCAAAAAAAGCACAACGTAAAACACAGCAGATATTCCTGTTTATATACAACAATTGCGAGAAATTTCTTTCGGTTGTTCTTCAGAACTTCAAACAATAGCACTTTTCACAACTTATTTTTGGGTTTGAATGTTATTTCTCTCGTTAAATAGAGATTTATTTAGCAGGCAAAAACGATTAAAACGCCATTATTGCATCTCTATTTCTAGGACCGCCTTAGAAGTTGCTAGATTTTCTAGTTCATGGCTTGTAATTAGAGTTAGGCTGTGGTCTTGAGTGCCGCTCTGGAGTGAAATAACCAGTTTATTGTAACCTATATCTGTTAACCTATTTCTTTTCTGAATTTTATAACAAAAATGTCAGTATATTGTTTACTTTCTGCTAAACTTTTAACTGAAGGTGAAATTGTTGCTGTTGAACATGGTATGAAGACATCAATCGATGTAAGTAATGAAAGAGCTGATGAATTTCCAGAATATCTTAAAAAGCAGAAATATGTGACAATACATGTGGAGTGTCGTAATAATTATACTCGAAAGTGTTCTATTGCTGCAACGATTAAAAGACAACATGAAAAACAAGAAGCCAGTACATCTACTTAAATTCTTCCTCGTACTAGAGCACGTGAAAGTAAATGTATTTTCAAGTATATTACCACGTTCAAGTGTGACTTGGTTATGAGCTAGACCCAAAAGGCTGGGGTTGGAAGTTGGTCGACAATTCATTAGAGCAAGTTCAAACTTTACGCCAGAAAAAGTGCTAAAATAATTTTTTTGCAACTGTAAAAGGGATGTACTGCTAAATATGGTTGCAAAAAAGTTGGACAGTTTTATTCTGTAGCATGTACAAATTGTCAAGGCTAGTCATGCTCCAATGTTGGATAAACAACAATTGAAGATTCATTTGATGGTAACGAAGAGATAGGTACGCGATTTATCATTACTGGGCCAATTTACTTTCATCTAGGATAAAGAAGAACACGAAGAAGAACAAGGAGAAGGAGAAGCAGAGTTGCAGATAATGATGATTCCGATAAATGTTTTATTTTTTTTAATTGACACCCTTTTATCATTTTCAACCATTGCCAATATCTTTAATTAATCATTAGTTTCAAATTAAACAGAATCCCAACAGATAGGCCTACCGGGGAAACCACCAAAAAAAGCACACTACTTCAAAGGTGGTGTGAAAACGTGTGCATATTATGACGATTACAATTCTTTCAACTTTTTGAATTGTTATATTTAGAAAACGGCTCTTAGGAAAAAAGTATTTCGACTTTTGGTATACATGGATAATGATCTGATCTAAATTTTTATCTGAGATAATTTTATGATAAAAATTATCGGAAATCGCAAAAAAACCGTTTTTGTGAAATTTGACCCCGAGTAAATTTATTTCTTGGTGTCAAATCGATGAGGACTTTTCATATTTCATTTATCATAGTGTTTTGAACAATATTATCAATTTTCAGCCACCATTGTGACCAATTTCAACCAAGTTTTGTAACCTTGTATGTCTAAATTGACCGGACTATTAGCTTCTTACAAGGAATGCAAAGGTTAGCTGGAGGTTCCTATTCAGCGGGGGATTTTGTTTTGTTAGCCACAAAGGAAATGACATTTATAAGTTAATTTTTATAACTTTATTTTGATAAATAACTTAACCGAATATACATATAAATATAACCACAAAATGAATGCGTTTCTTAATAAATACTATACTATTGTTCTAATGTATTTTAATATAAGTTTCATTATCAAGAATTTTATACCTATTTTCCCGAAAGTTGTTAAGGTCTTCGTATAGTCTTTTGACACTATGATCCCTCAGTTTAATTATGACAGGTGCAATTGGGGTGGTATTAGCCATTTTAGCTAAGTCGTCGTAGTATTTTTGTTGTTCAGGACCCATCATATGGGCTTGTCGACGAGTATAACTTTTTTCCCACCTTGACTTCATATCGATCTCTGTATCAGCCCGCATCATATCTTTGGAAGGAAGCTCCATGGAACCATTGAGGTATTTACAGAAGAATCTTGCCTGAATGAAATAATAATAATAATATATATATATATATATATATATATATATATATATATATATATATATATATATACATATATTTATTTATTTAAGATATTGCTTCATTTATTTTCGCCTACCTGGAGATCGAACATCTGAAAGGCGCACACATTGAACGGGATACCTATGAAACATAAGGTTGGTCTCTCGATGTGGATCATGTGCTTGTAAAGAGGTTCTATGTGGTTGTCTGTCACGGTGATTCCGCACGATTCGTGAAGAAATGGAAAACTGTATTTGAAGCCCGTGCAGAATAGAATACAATTGAAACGACAACAAGTACCATCAACGAATTCAACAGTAGACTCGTCGAGAATACATCGGATGTCCGGTTTTTGCTCTATGAAGTTGAGTTTCTTGGCTTCTTTTACGTGGTGACTGAGGACTACCTAGAAGACAGAGATTTTAGGGTTTAAATATACAAATATGTAGTTGGGATAGCAATCTAATGAAATGAGTGTGAATATAGAAATGTAGTGCTTTCCGCTGGTGATGCAGTGTCTTTACTTAGGATTACCGTGGATCAGAGGTTCGATTGCAGGAACCACAGTGAACAGTTCATCATTGACTAAATACTAAATGCTATCAGAGTTCTATCCACTCTTGTGGATGAGAGGACGGTGCAGCTGTTGAATTTAATGCATTTGTGCAATTCAGTATAACTTATGAGGTTATTTTTGGAGTGGCTTTGATAACTTGGGAAGGTTTTGATTACTTGGAAAGAGTATTAATCCTGCAGAAGAGATGCTTAAGGAGTGTTTACCGGATGAAGTTGAGAGATTAAGCTGTTAGTTATTGAGAAGCAAATCTTAACTGCCGTGGGTATCTATCTTGGAAGGCTAATTGTTTTTTAAAAATAATTTGATTTATTTGCGGACAGTTTTACAAATTATAATCATGATACTAGATTTAAAAACAATCTACAGTCTACAATCAACAGCAAATAATCCAACAGATGTAGTTTCAAAACCGTAAAATTTCCAATGAAAAAGGTATGGTTTTCTGGTTTAAAATCTCAATATGCACTTGAGGAATACTTTGATTTGCTAATGATGAGTTATAATGCGTGTGCAAATATGTGTATGATGTTTATGGAAAATATATAACTTTTTATTGCATGATGAAACTTTAGGTTGCATATCTACATTGTCTTTAGATTATTTCAGTTTATTTCTCTGAATGTTTTGTAAATTTTTATATTGGGTTTTAGGCTTCATATTTTATGCTTTTATAAAATTTATATATGCTTAAATATATTAATATTTTATGCTGTTTATAATATTTTCCACTTGTTCTATATACATATGTATTGATCTGATTGTGAATGAATAAATTTCTATTTATCTATCTATGAACTGCTCTATTAGTGTTTTTGTAGTCAACTAGATCAGGGGTTCCCAACAAGTGTGTGAGCCCCACCTAAGGCTCGTAGCCCCATTCAAGGGGGAGCACGACGAGCAGCTTAGGTATTTATTTTGCTTATGGTCGCTCAAGTCTATTAAAGTTTTTATTGTGTGTTTTGTTTCCATCGTAGTTGAGTTGGGACAACGGGCATATTATTTTTTGCCCCCTTTCCTCAAGGAAACTTGAAGAAGACACATAGGGGTATTGTATAAAAATAAATATTACCTTTTTCGCAACTTTGGAGAGATGTAATGCTACATCCAATCCTGAAGGTCCTCCACCAACTACTAGTACTCTGAGCCCCGTAAAAGGCTTAGGATTTCTGTATTTGTGACTGTGAAATATTTGTCCTTGGAATTTCTCTTGACCTTGTAGGCTAGGAAATCTTGGTTCATTGTAGTGGCCGTTGCAGATGATAACTGCATCGAATTCCTTGATGACTTTTGTGTTTATTGGCTTATTGATAGCTGTTACCTGCCATGTAGTTGATGTTAATGGTCGGATATCAGTCACCATATGATTTGTCTGTGAAATAATGGAATAATTATATTAAATTTCATACAAAAACAATAACATCACAGATATAATATTAGGAAATAACTTTTAACGTGATAGGTGCTAATGAGGTCTGACGTTTTTTCGCGTACTACATTTATTCTGTTGAAAATTGATGAGGCCGATACTTGGAGAAAATTAATATCCATAATACAACTTAAAAATAATAAACAACTTAATAAACAAAAAACTTTTCAAAAGAGCGGTTTCAGAAGTTTATCCTCTTATTAAAGAAAAGTCAATATATAGTGTTTTAACATATATGGGGACACCTAGTTTGAAATTAAAATCTGGCGGATTTTATTAGGCCAAATTTTTGCCGCCTCTACTGAAAGTCAATATTATTAGTATGATTGTGAACTTCATGATATTTCTGTCAGTTACTAGATTATTTTTGCAACCCGCTAACATGTTGACCTAATAAGTTTATTTGCAAAACAAAAAACTCTCGACTTTAAAGCGTAAAACCTCTGTAACTTTTAAACGGCTCAATCGATTTTCATCAAACATGTCTAAGAACACGTTAAACCCCTGTAATACAAAAAACTAAATTGAAATCGGTTCATTCGTTCGGGTTATGAAATTAAAAAAATCTAAAATCACGAATATCTTTTTACAGACTAAGCTATAAGATCAATATTATAAAAAAAAAATTGTAAAAAAAAAATTTTTTTGCCGCCCCTCTAAACCACTAATAACATTGGTAAATAAAATAATCAAAAATAATAAATCAAAAATTAATAAAAATCAAAAATTAATAAAAATGTGGGGTTTACAAAATTAAATGTGGCAGTTGTGAAAAATTTTATATAGGAAGAACTTTCAGAAATTTCCAAATTAGATTATCGGAACATAAACGTAGTTTTGATAAACAGAGAACAGATTGCCATTATGCTAATCATTTATTAGAAGAAAGCCATATATTTAGTTCAGAGTTTGAAATATTAAATAGAGAGAATAAAGGTTCCAAGCTGAATTTTCTAGAATCATTACATATTAATAAATTCAAAAATTCGGGACTTTTACTCAATAGTCAGTTAGAGGTTAACACTAGCCCTCTACTTAATATGTTCAATAAAATATTCCAGTTAGCAGATCAGATTGATTACCTAAGTTTAGTTAATTTACATTCAATTTTATGTTTTATGTTAAAAAAAAAAAATTTAATTTCCTTCATTTGTACTTAGGAATCTTAGTTGTATATTTGTATATTTCCTACATTTCGTTGGAATACCTGACTTAAGAAATTGATTTTCTGTGTTCATCTTCAGGTATACGATCCTTTTGTTGAATATCAGTGTATTCTATGGTCCCCACTCCAAGTTAGTCATGGAACATACCTGGTATGTTCTGTGAAAATAGCTATAAGTACTGACTTTGTAAAATTACACATAGTATTAATCCAGCATTTGATAAAGAAGTAGTATTTCGAAACGTCGTCATGCGTATTTTATATTAAATTATGAGAAAATTTTAAATATTGTTGTATTATTTATTCTAAGCTTACGTTTCGCGTTATTATTGATCCTTCACCAAGGGTCTATAATTGAACATTGAAAAATGGGAATTTTGAACATAAACTGGGAATTATTCTAAAGGCTAACCTAATTTTCAATAGTGAATTATAAATTAATATCGTTTATTTATCATGAATTGTTTGTGAGAAGCAGAAAGTAGAGGATATTGGGCAATCCGAATTAACCATATTCAGTTATTTCCGAATAATGTTTTGAATTCACTTGTTTGTTTATGAGGATACGGAGCAATTTGCGCTGATGATGAAATAAGTACGAAACTACTCTAATTATGACTAACAATTATATTTTACGTAGAATATTTTTTTCGCCTATAATTAATTTGAAACAATGGATGTTTTTCTCTATGCAATAATAAATTGGGGATGAATTAATTATGACGTAGAAATACAGACTTCTTTTGAGTATCTAAACTTTGATATCATTGTATACATATTTTGTTATTATAATAGTCAGGGCCAGATTTAAATTTGTGCCGCCCTGGGGCACTGAAGAAAATGCCGCCCCAATTTTCTATATATTGTATAGAAAATTTTTTCTCACTTTCCAAATTTTGCCGCCCTAGAAAATTTGCCGCCCTAGGCACTAGCCCCGACTGCCCCTACTATAAATCCACTATTGATAATAGTACCTACTTATACAAGTAGATACATAGGACAGTAAGCTCAAAATGTCCCAAATTGAAAAAAAATACATTTGTAGATATCCAAATTTTGAAGATTATTGAAGATTTTCAATTTTAAGTTGAAGAACACATGATGAATATAGGGAATACTCTATGAAGTCAGAATTAATTCAAATAAATGGTCAAAACAAAGAAGGAGAAAAAGGAAGAAATTGAAGCAATTAAGGAAAGAAGAAAAACTTTCAGAGAAAAATTGTGAACAGATGAAGGCTTCATTTTATGAAAAAAAATACTGTACGACACTTTATTAACTTTGAAATGTTGTCAGAAAGAGATTGGTTTTCTGCTTTGAATACGCCAAAACGAGAGAATGAAGATGAGGATGAACATAATGAAAAAAAGAGATTCAAGTCAACAAGAAGCCTTGAAGAAGTCCATCTTGCTGAATTCTGTTCAACCATAAGAAAAGGGGACTCTGAGTTAGTTTGAAATTATTTTCACTTTATTCAACACAAATAAAGAAACTACTTCTATATCAAATTTAACAATATATCAAATATAAATCTCTTATGAACTTTTATGTTTCTATTTCAAAATTATTTAAATTAAATTTTCATTTTCTTTAGCCTTCTCAAACCTGTTTATAATATTTAATTATTATTATATATTGATTTTTTCTAAATTTGCTCATATCAAATTTGGTATAGATGATTACAGCAAAATATCTTAATTTATAATCTATTATGTGATATGAAATTGCAATGTTTTATAAACACTGGGGAATAAAATTTGTTACACTCGGCCTCTGCTTGCCATTATTTGAAAAGTATACCTCACAGGTAAAACACAGGTTGTGAAAATTACTGGAGTGACTTACTGAAGAGTTGATTTGACTACAAATTACTCAGGATAAATTTCCATAAAACCCATTTCTTACCATTCCTTTGTAGTAAATTACAGACCAATTCAACAGTGAAATACTTCAAGGTGGTCAGAAGTTTTCTACAATATCTGTGGTGTATAATAAATACCTGGTATTAGGATTGGTAGCAACATAAAATGGGATTACAAATCGAAAATATAATGAAGAAACTGCAATATGTGCTGCAGAAGTTTAAATATTCGAAAATTGTATTCCAACAACCTACCTCAGAAAACTTTACTTTGCACCCGTCGAAAGTTATCTTTGTTACGAGATTTTGGCATGAGGTGGTACTTTTAAAAGTTATATAAATCCTTTGTAGATTTTCCGAAAACGATTCCTCAAAATAATCTTTTACTAACAGTTGTGCAATAATATGTTTAAATCAATCTGTCAATGATCTTTCGCATTTTCGAAACCCAGGACAATTGTGCTCCGATCGATATCAAAGGAATATAAAATAACAATATATTCAAAAGTATACTAAAAGCGTTTCTGTTAAGACAGCAAAGTCTGCAGACTTTGTTAAGACAGCAGATGTCAGCGTAGCTGTATAATTAACAGGGGTGTAAGATCAATTTGGAGAGAGTCCTATCTGTGGATTGGTGCTTTGGTTTTGTTGTTTGTAGCTTTGTCTTATTATGTTGTTTTGAAGTTTTATTATGTCGGTTGTTCATATTTCCGAAACAGTTTCCGAACAGCTCTTACTTCATACTTTGAACTGGTTCCTAGATTGTAAAATATGTAGATATTATTCTAGTTTTGAATTTTATCAGTTACTCTTTACATTAACCGAAACAAGTGCACTGCACCGTTCGGTTAACTTTGGGTTTATTTATTCATTCATATATTCTTTCCTAATATGTAAAACTTTTATATATTTTGAAGTCAATAAATGAATAATTATTATAAACTTAACACACTTGACTTAAGTTTCACTGAATATATTAAAAACTCTACATATATTTCGGTTAACGCATTATCAAGAGTATACAATATTACTTCAGTAATATTGTTTACTGAATAATGGGTTAACCTCCCGAAATGTATGTAGAGTTTTTAATATATTCAGTGAAACTTTTATAGTTTTCAATGAAATGTTCCACCAAGATATAAGCGAAACCTCCGAGTCATTGAATAATAATAATTATAATCAATTAATTGTTGAAAATAACTTTTTCTCTAGAGTCTACTATGGGAATCATTTCATACTTAATTAATTCAAATACTTACTTTAATTACTGTTTCTAATCCGAAATATTTCACATATTGATTGAGAAAATCTAATATTTCGGCTTGGGTCAGATAAGATTTTTGTTGATCTGGAATTGGAAAATCCGGAAAACCCATAACTTCTTTCGGTAGATTTGTTCTGAAATCAAAACAAAAATCAGTAGGAAAAGTTGAAACTCTCATTGTTGATACAAAGAAACACTTTGTCCAAACTTCATCTAATCGTTATTTCATCATCAAATGAAATTTCCGAAACATTTCTAGGAAATTGAACCTGTTGACGAATTACTTGTGATTGCTGATTGTTTTTGTTGATTTGTGAATTCTGTTGTTTATTTCAGGGTATTTTCCTCAATACGATAAAGATTTTGTAATTCTCTTTTTGAACATATATATTAAAAATAAGTAAATACCCTTAATGGATAATTCCTATACGTAAAATATGATTCAATACGATGATAATATGATTTGTTTATCAGATGTTTTCATTAGAAGACGAAAAACAACTAGATCCATTAGAAATATTGAATAAGAACTATTGATACACTTGACTATAACTTTTGGATTTCCGACACTCTTCCAGAAAACTACAAGAAATTGTTATGAGGCCGTTGCATCGCCAGGAAGTTATATTATATATATATTATATTATATATATATATATATATATATATATATATATATATATATATATATATATATATATATATAAAAGAAATCGATTAAAAGAAAATTAATTCTGTAGTTCTAGTGCTCATATCATCGCTCTTGTAAATATTCAATATCAAAAGTATACTATAACTTTCCTTCGATAATTTTTTGACGAATTATTGAGAAGAACATTCTTGGCAGAGCTGGTTATGTGAAACATGAACAATGTGATGTCTCCATTATCCTTCGGTGCCTACATTTATTGGAAACGTAAGACAGTTCACTGTTTCGTACAACAAAGTAATCTTCAGTTACGTTACGTCCAACTCACTTGTCACTTGTTTCTATTGTCGCCTAAATGAGAAGAATGAGAAAGATCAATTCATGTCAAAATAAGATGAACTTTGTCGAAAATTTATACTCATCTTGGTTGTATTCAATTGAGTGGCCAACAACATAATTTGTCTTTTCCATTTTTAACAAAATAGCGACAGCATTACGATTCTCAAATAATAATTCTTTTGGTAGTAGAATTCTAAAAAAACATGCTATTGATTTTTTCTTGACGCAATGTTCTCTAATTCGAACGCAATTATAACGGGTGATTTATTAAGAGTTGAGCTTTTCAGGTTGGCGGCCTTGGTTGGTAATGGCATCCAAACGCCATCTGTCAAAGTGAAAAGTTTTCAGTATACTCTGCTATTTCATCATGGAAAGACTCAACCACATGGGAAATTTTACGTGTTGATTTGGGTTTGAAAGCCAATAAAATTCAACTTCTGCAAGAATTGCAGCCGAATGACCTACCACAACGTCTAATTTTGGGTGAATGGGCCTTAGAACAGCTTGATGAAAATCCGCTGTTTTATCGAAAAATTGTGTTCAGCGATGAGGCTGATTTCTGGCTTAACGGATATGTAAATAAACAAAACTGTCTCGGAGTGATGCACAACCACATGCCATACCAAAATTACCGATGCATCCCGAAAAAACGACAGTTTGGTGTGGTTTATGGGCTGGTGGCATCATCGGTCCATTTTTCTTCAAAAACGACCGTAGAAGAAACGGTTGACGACATCGTCAACGGCGAACGATGTCGAGCCATGAGACGAATCTTTTTTTTGCCCCAGTTGGCTGAGTTGAACTTGGTTGACATGTGGTTTCATCAAGACGATGCCAGATGCCACACAGCTCGTGAAACAATGGACATGTTTAAGGATGAATTTGGTGAGCAGCTTATCTCTCGAAATGACCCTGTGAATTGGCCGCTAAGATCATGCGATTTGACGCTTCTGGATTATTTCTTGTGGGGTTATGTGAAGTCGTTATGTTAGTCGTATGTGGACAAGTCGAACACGATTGAAGCCTTACAGGATATACAGGATAACATAACACGCGTAATTCGTGGGACACAGGCCGAAATGCTCGAAAAAGTGACGCAAAATTGGACCTTCCGAATGGACCATTTGATACGGAGCCACGGACAACATTTACATGAAGTTATTTTTAAAATGTAAATGGCAAAGGCCAAGTTATCAATTTCGATAAATTTTGAATATATGATGCAAATTTAGTGTTTTATTCGATTTAAAAAAAACTAATCTTAAAAACTCACCCATTATATTCCGTTCTAGATCTACTAACTTTATTCAGCAATAAATATACATCAAGAATTCTATTAACAGGTTTCGAATTCAATTCAACTTAGAGAGTTGAAGGTACTTTCCCAAGTTTTTTTGAAATATAATTAGACATTTTGGGTACTATGAGGTATACAGATAAAAAAGTATGGCAATGCTTATCATGAAATATAACATAAAAATGTCAAAATTAGATATCTAATAAAATTTTGAGTTTTCAAAAAAGTTTAAATTTTTCAATAAGCAAATTTGTTAATTTGATAGTTCAAATGTTCAACACGCCATGATCACAAGTATTTGTATCCAAATTTGCATAAAATACTGATGAAATCACTGACTAAATTACGATAGTTCAATGGATAAAGTTCAAAATTCCGCTGATCCTAAATAATTGAATTTTTACATGTGCCCTTCTCATAACATGATGTAATTTACGACTCGAATTTCCACAACCTACGGTCTAGGAAGGGGACTCTCAGGTTTTTTTCTATAGCCCACTTCAAGGTTCAAGAATTTTTTGTGTGCCACATAATTTTCAACTGCAAATCTCGAAAATAATTAACACATTCTTCATTTCACATATCGTTACGCCTGCCATATTGTTCTTCTCGGTTTCTGACGTATTTCTCCTATTTTGCCCATGTTGACTGTTGAGGTGAATTGTTTTTTTGAAAATTTTTTTCAATACAATGAATGTTCTTTTCAAAAACTATGTTGATTTTTTCCTTCGTAGCTAACTTTCCTTCTTGAGTATCATTGATTGGTTTGTTGAAATAATGCATTTTCTCTATATTATTTGAACATTTTGAAGTGCAAAGGAATTAATTCAATATATACTTAATTCGAAGAATTATCACTTAAATGGAAAAAGTTTTGACACAAATTATTGCTGCATATTTAGCAATTATTTGGTTACACAAAAATTGAAATTTTTACAGGGACTTTGATAAATTTTGATTTTATTTTAAATATTAGAATATTGAGAAAAATAAAATAATCTTTGGTTGTGTCCTAATACGTTTCAGAATTTCTAAATGTTTACTGGGCCCTGCAAGGGTCCTTGCAGCAATGAAACTGTTGAAAGGATTATCACTCAAATGGAAAAAGTTATGACACAAATTGCTGCATATTTAGCCATAATTTGGTTACACAAAAATTGAAATTTTTACAGTGACTTAGATAAATTTTCATTTTATTTTAAACATTAGAATATTGAGAAAAATAAACTTATCTTTGGTTGTGCCATAATACGTTTCGGAATTTCTAAATGTTTACTGGGCCCAGCAATGGTCCTTGGATCAATGAAACTGTCGGAGGGAGGAGGACGTTTTGCCCATTTTTCGGCGAGGCTTTTTCAACGAAAAGACTTGAGTATAACATATCAAAGTCTTTTGATTTACCAAGAGATTCTATCTTTTTTGGTATTGTTTTCTCACAAAAAAATTTCCTGAAGCTAATGATATTTTTACTGATGAAAACTGGTATTTCATAAACATACATATATTCCTATTCATAAGGTTCGATAAAACTAATAGTGAATTTACTAATTATAAGTGAATTACTAATGGGTAAATGTTTTTATTTTTTATTTGTTTATTTAGAAGGTAAAGAAAGCTGTAAAAAAGAGATATTGTTCTGCATGGGTAACAAATGTTGTATACTACAACGCTTTTCGAAATGTTGAAAAATATTATTTAATCCTATATTCTATATTATGTAAGTACCTAATTCAAATTATTGAAGATATTACAGTGAACTGATATGATGTTGAAAATTTTGTAAGTAGAATAATTGCGAAGAAGAATAATTTATATATGTTAATAATGATATATATTGATGATATTAATGATAATTCATCATTAACATAATGATGTCTTATACATATTATTCTGATTTTTAATATACGAGTACATATATTTTTACTCAGAATTCTCTTAGTATTCTTCTGT
Organism: Henosepilachna vigintioctopunctata; assembly: GCA_030704895.1. Taxonomy (NCBI): domain Eukaryota; kingdom Metazoa; phylum Arthropoda; class Insecta; order Coleoptera; family Coccinellidae; genus Henosepilachna; species Henosepilachna vigintioctopunctata. Next base: position 6,109,455 of record JARQZJ010000031.1, read on the forward strand.
ATGCATGTGATTCGATTATCGATTCGATAATTCGATTTCTCCTAATTTACGCTTTATATTATAAAATTCAATATGTATTTTAAATTTTTCAACTGTACAATTGCTCTATTTTCAGTCGACTGAGCGTTCTTATGGAAGTTTTTATGCTCTGTATATCTTGAAATATTGTTGACAAGTTTTAATACATCGTAAAAATATGGAATTGCCTTCTTTTGAATTGGTTTTTGAACTGATTATGAGAAAAAAGTTTTATATAATTCTTGGATTTACTCTGAAATAAGTTTTGTGGCAGATGGATTTGCCATGGGAAATATATCTGCCATAGATTGCACTATGTGATATTATATTATGACAATATATTGGTAATTATATGCCTATATAATTGTACAGATACCTATATAAATATGTCTAATATATATATATATATATATATATATATATATATATATATATATATATATATATATATATATATGTATATAATAAGTATCTGTATATAATAAGTATCTGTAAAATCTGTAAAATGTAAAACTTATTACAGATACAACTTCCAAGGTGAAATTTATGGGCGAAGTATCAGATCCCTTTGAAATCAAAACCGGTGTGCGGTAGGGAACTTTCTCCAATCCTTTTCAATATTGTTTTAGAACATAGAAATACATGGAAAGAAAACGAAAAAATAAACCTTCTCTTATCACAAAACATGGTGAAATTCTGCAAGTCGGGCATTTTAAATACCTCAGGGAAGTTATACAGTCCTCAGGTTTAAACCGAATCGCTAATGAACAGAGAATAACCAAGCTCCAAAGGGCCTACAAACTAACATGGGCTCACTATAACAAAAAGTGCATTTCGAGAGGCGCCAAATTGAGGCATTATCACACAACGATTCTTCCAGAAGCAATCTACGCATCTGAAACAATGGTTATTGACGGTGATTCAAGAAATAGAGAAATGAAAAATCAAGAAAATTCTCAGAAAAATTTACGGGCCAATCAATAGAAACGGCATTCGGATGAAAAGATCTCATAATGATCTGCATCAAAAGACAAATACGATATCGGAAGAAATCAGAAAACGACGAGCAAAGTTCGATGCACGCGTCTACAGAATGAAACAGTCCAGAATACCGAAGAAATTACCCGATATAATTATGAATAGTAAATGAACGGAAGAGCAGTGGCGAAAAAAGATCCAAAAGGATCTACAACAGATCAATATAAAAAATGTGAAGTTTGAGCAAGAGTCAAATCGTTAACCTGGAGTAAAATGGACAGATGAACGGAAGAAAGAGCATTCAGAAAGGATGAAGCGTTTTTGGGAGGCAAAAAAGATGAAGCAAAAGTCCTAATAAGTGCGAATTCAAGTTCAATCGCTCTCCTCATGGGGAACAATCGTAATAATAATAATAATATATAAATATATAAAAAAATGGTCATTTGAATCTGACCTTTCGTTAATCATTATAAATTTGAGAATCCTTCGGAGTATGAAATTTGAATTCTGTTGACTGACTATCAAGAACTATTAATTGATAATGAGAACAGAAAAATTATCAAATTAATGGCAATAATCATTGAATAGTGATTTCTATTACACTCTTGTGAACTAATGTATAGATTTCATTTATTGTAAAAACTTCAATGTTTTATATATTAAATGCTGTAAAAGGAAGAGGCATTAGACACCCAAATGTTAATTTAACCTTTTCAAATATAAATGCAATGCCTCGATACTTGTTTACAGAAAACGAATTAAAATAATTAAAAAAACGTTTCTGAGATTCTCACTATTTAAAATACTATATTAATGTAATGTACGGATGAAAAAAAATGGAATGATTGAACAATAATTATTTTTTCATGAAAAGTAATATTTTCTTGAAAATGTTAGTACATGTGGACTACTCATGAGGAAATAATCCTAGGTTTTTCCTGATTATATGAAAAAATTACCTTCTTGAAATAATTTTTTTCAATAATTTTCGCAATTTTGAGAAAATATCTGGGGAAATTAACGTATGGTATATTCACCTTAGTCCTTGGTACATGGCTGAATACACTGGAAATCCATATTGGTCCGTTCCAACATCGTCTGTATATAGCCAAGTACCCCCAATTTGGGGTGACATTTCGAAAAGCTCGCACTCGTGACCATCCTCAATGACATGCCTGGCTGAGGACAAACCAGCAGCACCTCCACCTATTATAGCTACACGCATTTTACCAAGCGAAAAGGCAACTTTTTCGGCAAATAAAATCTAATTACTCGATATATTCACAACGCTCTATCAGCGGAAAATCTTTGTATGCTAAGATGCTCGCAGTTTCGCGCTAACAAATGAATTGGCTGTTATATTGATTTCCAATATCTTTTATATTTGGAGCTTGAATGTGCAATGAAGCCATTGGGATTCCAATGGGATTTTTCCTTTCGGTACTAGAATATTATCCGCTGACATGTGAGGTTAACATTTCTGCTCCAGATAAGGATTCTAGGCGATTGTTTTGAATTATTTCTCGAATTTCTGTCTATTGATGTTATGATGTGATTTCCCCAATAGTTTTCGAAATCTATTTTGATCATTTTCCTTTGAGCTATGACTAATTTGCCGATCAAAATTACTTGAGAAATACTTAAAATAGTGAAATCAGTACAATTTCCAATTTTCATCGTCTTAATCATACCAGCGCAGTTGTAAAAGAAGTAAAGATGAAATTGAATTTTAGAGACTTTTTTTCATCACTATATTTATTATTTTGCGATTGCAGTTTCGCAATATCTCTACCTTTTTAGGAATGTGTTTGAGAACTTAGTAATATTCTTACTACCAAACTGCAATTATCAAAATCTGCAAATTAAATCTTTTAAAAATCCGACGTCCTATTCAACTCATGCTGCACATTAAACTTTGTTGGTTGATATTAATATCATGTCTATGCAGTATCAGAAATATTTCAAAATGCGTTATTTTTTAATTATTTTCATTGAATTTTCTGAATTTTTCATTGAACTTTTGTGGTTTTATTTTGATTCCAAATTTACATATAAATATTTCCTCATATACAATATGTACGTGCATGGTTAGCGAGGATAATACTCACTTTACTATATATATAACTTGAAAATGATTTATTGCCTGTTTAAGATATTTTATTTTGAATGTTTTTAGCAATAACAGCCTTTTTTTGATATGAAAAAGTTTATTTTTGTTAACGTTTCGTTGTTATATTACAACTTTGTTAAAACTAATGAATAATTGAATTTATGAGTTACTATAGATATCAAAATGTCAAACTTATTTCTTAGAAAAATCAAATTGGTTTTTTGTATCTTCACTCATTGATTTTCACTATCAGAGTAATATTTCTGGCTCAGCATTCGCTTCGGAAGTTTTAGTCTTCTTCACCATGAGGAAACCTCTGAAAAACTCATGGTAAGCCAGGTGATTCTAATGAGTGTGATAAATAAATAAATATAAATAATAAATTACATATATGGTTTTGCAATATGTACATTAATCGACTGTTTTGGCGAAACAATATCATAATGATTTACTTAATTATAAAGAAGATCAAAAGATTTCTTAGTTTTATTTGAATTATTCTTTTGCAATATTAATTTGAGCTCAAATTTGGGGAGACAAGTAATAAAATGAAATAATTTTCATCAAAATTTTTTCTTCGTTGATTACAAACTATTATAGTTACTATATTAGTCCACAAACAACTCAAAAAAACTTTTAATGTATTTCTGTTTAATTGTATTTATACATTCAATACCTTAATACTATATTCAATATTAGAAATATGTTCCGTGCCTAAACTTCCCATCAAGAGATAATAGGTAGCTATTCTGTAGTGTTTTGAATTACACATGATATTCCTTTAAAGACGAATTAGTTGAATCCCTTTTTGCAAATTCACTGAAGCAATTATGAGAACATTTTTGGAGTGTTTCATCTTCGTATACCAGAAGTTTACGATGCTTTCTTTACAGATTCTTTCAATTCTTAATATTCTCCTCTATGCAGAATGATGTGAGTATATCATATTTAGAATAGCATCTTTAACATTATATTTTTGTTATATCTATAGCAGTGCAGAAAAGGCAATAATAAACGAACAAAGGGCGTCTCGTCCTTTGTTTTTTCTCCAACTAATACTGTATGAATGTTGGTGAGACACAGCGTTTATTTGGCTCCTCGATTTTCCTGTACGAAGTTATATTCAACGCTTTTTTTGTTTTGAAATTGAATTGAAAAAATTATTTGAACGAAATTAAATATATGGATGAAATATTGATTCTCAAAAAATTTAACAAGGCGGTGAAGATGAGTAAATTATGAAATTGAATTGAAATAATGTGGAATTGTTAAAGGACTACATCCGCGAAGAAAACATTGAAAACTTTGAAGTGACCTAAGGTATCTAGCATCCTAATCAATTCGCATCTTACTACCTGAATATGAAGAAATTAGATATTTTTCAATAATATGAATTCAAATGGAATTAATTTCATCACGAAAAATTCTGACATAAAATGAAATATATACATATATATATATATATATATATATATATATATATATATATATATATATATATATATATATAATATAAATGTATACATATATATTATATATTTATAAGTATATAAATATTTACATATATGTGTATCCATTTTACTAAAGAGTAATTCAAAATAGAAATTAGATAAGAATAGTTAGTAAATCGCATGAACTGAAACTGTGTCAAAACTAATAGACATGTCGATAATGAATTAATTTATGCGCATAATGTAATAGTTATTAGTCTATTGGTCCCTATTTATTATATCTATATTTAACCGGGTCAGAAAGTAACACAGAAATAAATTTTCTATGTAATATTAGGTTCGATTGTCTTTTAGGCATAATTAATAAATAATTTAAGTTGACTTATCTGGTATGATTGACCGAATTTTAAATTAATGAGATTTTATTAGAAATCGAAATAGGATATACAGAAATAAGAGAAGCAGCTTCTTGGAATTCAATTATTACCAATGAACGAACTTTCGATCAAATTCGATCATAATGATTAGTACAAATAATAAAAATTGATCCCAAAGTGTATATACTTACTTACTCTTTAATTTATATTAATTTGCTAATTTATATGATCTTGGTTTCAGAATATTATGGGGAATTATTATAATTACATAATATATTATTCATTCAAATAACAAACCTATGTTTCCTAATTTATAGTTTCATTGTATATTGTAACTATTGTAATTGTACTATATATAATCGATGTTTTCGTAAAATCCATATAATAATAAAGAATGAATCTAAATATTATCATTCTAATAACGATATAATACATTATTAATATAATACGAACTAGGTAATTCTTTCATTTTAGTGGGTACAATTGATTTAAATCAGGGCTTCTTAAACTTTTGTCATTCACGACCCCATTTATGATTACGAGTTTTTTGACGCCCCCATACAAATATAGAAGAAAAATTTCACATTAATCAAAAAGTTCACATTTTCGTTCAGTTAAAAATATTTCGATCTCGTCCTTTAATAACAATAATCTTCTTAAACTTTGACCTCTTGACAACCATCTTACTTCTGCATGTAATAACAAAGTTGTGTAGGTGGAATCCATATCTTTACAGAGATTTGAAAATAAGCAGCTGTTAAGGGTATGGCTCTTAATAAAACTTATGATCTTAACAGCATCCTGAAGCACATCGTTCAATTCTGGTGCTAATTTTTTTGCTGCAAGAGCCTCTCGGTGAATAAGGCAGTGAGTGAAAGTTATATGATCATAATGTGAAGCTTGAAAAAATGATTTAAAACCAATATTTCTGCCCGTCATCGCTCTTGCATCATCTGTGCATATTCCACAGTATTTTTTCCATTCTAAACCTTTTGATTTTGAAAAGTCGTCAACTTTACAACATATGCCTTTCCCTGTAGTATGGTCTTCCATAGAACGACAAAATGACAATTCTTCCTCCACTCTTCCTTTATAAACGTACCTGACATATACTAACAACTGAGCCAATTTAGTAATATCAGTTGTTTCGTCCAACTGAATTGAAAATTTTGGGCTTTCTTTAATTCTTGTAATAAGTTGTACTTATTGATCCTTGTTAATATCAGCTCATTAACTTTAGTGATGTTATAAAATGATATAAATATTTGAAATTAAAATCTCCCGCGACCGTAGAATTTTGCTACGCGACCCCATTTGGGGTCGGGACCCATAGCTAAGAAGCCCTGATTTAAATGATAAATTGTTTATAGAATCATAATAAAAGCTTTGATTTTTATCGGGATTTATGATTAGAGTTGAAATTATTACGTTTGTTCTATAAAATTTTCAAATCAATAACAAAGTCTTTGTATTTTCGAATCCCTTCTGACAGATCATCACAAACTGATGGCAAAGCCTTTTGATGAAGTTTATTTATGGACAATTCTAACGACTACGACTAGATCTGTTCAATAAGTATTAATTGCAAGTGTATAAATATTAATGTAAGTTATGTACATTACCAATATCATATATACTCATTATTTATAACTACTCAAATCCTTTAAACATGTACAAACGTCTATGACTTACCCGGGATTCGAACACAGATCTCCCTAGCGAGGGACCTTCTCTCCTCCACTGAGCTGTAAAGACGACAATTTTTAGATGTCTGATAACGGAATATTTGTTAACTTCTGTATTATACTGTGGGATAGAACCATTTTGTGTGAATATGGGTGAAAAGAAAAATTACCTATTAACGTATTATTAATTACCTAAAACTACCTATTACGTTATCCGTTTATAGAGTAGATTGGAAGGTAATCTAAATGCAATGTTCCTATTTTAAAGTTGTCTTCATTTTTTATTTTGGTATATGGTAAAAATGGAAACACTTTTTTCATAGTTCTTCAATGAATCGTAAACCTATTTAATAAATTCATGTTTCTCATTTTTTGATGTGCACGTTAAATCTGTCTACAATTTAGAAAAAATACTTTCATCTTGAAAGTTCCAAATCTTCACCAGACGTTTGAACTCTTTATCTATGTTCTTTATCTCTTTATACTATGACCTATCTCACATTATGTTTTGATTTTACGTCTACTCCGTCAATAAATATAGAAGTTTTGATTTTAGACTCATCAAATCGGTCACTAAAAAATAGCCCTGATTCATCATCGTAGGAAGTATATGATGTTGAATGAATAAATATTAACATGCAATAAATTACCGGTTTAATGATTCACTTTATAAATGCGTGTTTCTGGTATAATCAATAAAGTCTAACACAAAGTTGAAATTGATTATAGTATTTCAATCGAAAATGATGCAATTTGGAAAATAATTATGTATTAAAGTGCAACACGTCTTACCATATTCATTTAATAAATAGTATTTTCAGATTCAAATCGAGTTTCAACTTCAAATTGCGTTAGAACATTAACTTTCAACTGTTTTCAAACCGAATTGTCAGAAGATGGTCTTGTCTCTGAATACCGTACTTAAATTATTTTCCTATGTTTGTAAAATTAACATAGTAAAAATCAAAGCCTCTGCTTTGGTTTCATCTGAGTGAAAAAAAATAATTTTTGCAAGGATAAAGCATCAACTTTATAAAAAGACTGTTTCAATTTCTAGTCTTTCTCTAATAAAAAGTGTTCAAACAAGCATCGGGATGATGTTAGCTGTAAATATAATACCTTATTCGGAATTGACATATATAATTTGAATAACTCCAACATGACTTGAAAAACCTTCCCTTGGCGAAATTATGAATACCCTCAATTTTTGTCATATACTGAAGTTCATCAATGATTTCAGTATGAACGTACATAATTTCTTTCTCAATAAATTTGACATTGTGTTTGCTAAAGAAGCCGCTCAGCGTTGTAGATGAAAAACTGTTTTGACTGAAGATGATAGTTGAGTTATGACTCATCACTGACCCTCGTGACAGTGGAGATCCTTTCTTCTTCGAATTATATCTAAATATATAACAAAAGAATTGAAGTCATACATTTCAGTTTATTTTGAATTGATAATGTTAATTTACCTAATCAAATGAATACAACCTTACACTGAGTAAAACGCCTTTGTTTTATATTTATTGAGTTATGTCATGTTATATTATGTTATGTTAAGTTATGTTATGCTATGCTATGCTATGCTATGCTATGCTATGCTATGCTATGCTATGCTATGCTATGCTATGTTATGTTATGTTATGTTATGTTACGTTATGTTATGTTATGTTATGTTATATTATGTTATGTTATGTTATGTTATAATATGTTATGTTATGTAATGTTGAGTTTTGTTATGTTATGTTATGTCACTGACACTCATGTCATGAGTGTCAGTGACGAGTCATCACTCCGTTTTCATCTTCAGTCAAAACAGACTTTCATCAACGATGTCAGGCGCTTTTCACGTTTTATTTTGATGAATATCATATTAAAATACAATATAATATAATTATTAAAACCGGTCTAACCATTCCTGAGTTACAAAAGAAATAATGTGTAATCAACAAGGCTTTAATATTAGTCCAGGAAATCCACTTGCATCCGAGGTTACAGCATCCACAACTACGCTTGACACTCAAAACTCCCAACCATCGTTCGGTTACGGGTTCTGTAACTCAAGTAGACTTTTGTGTTTAGTATTATGTATATATTAAAATTAACCCACTTGACTTAAGTTTCACTGAGTATATTAACAACTCTACATATGTTTCGGGTATTTGAAACGAGCAAAGTTTTATGCACATGTATATAGGATGAAACAGTCCAGAATACCGAAGAAACTACTCGATATAATAACAAAGAGTAAATGCAGAACAGAGTGGCTAAAAGAGGTCTAAAATGCTGTACAACAGATAACAAAAAAAATCTCGAGGATCTCACGGAGTGTCGCCATAAAATCGCACATAAAAAGATTGAGCAAAAATCAACGCGCCAACCTTTAATAAAATGAACAGATGAACGGAATCATACCCTTAAAAATAGCGAATTTTTATAACGTTTTAATGAATGTCAATGAAGTCCTATGAACAATTTCTTCAAATTAATATATCCTGGCACATGAAAGTGGCGATATCAGTTATTTGGATCTGTTGCTTACGCATCCTGTGAATTTGAAATTATGATATACTGATATCGAATGATGCCAATTGACCTCACGTACACTTGATGAAACATTGTTGAAAATTTGAAACAATAGCTTAAATTATACAAAACTTAATCAATTCAATGGACGTGTATTTCAGGATGCTAACCCAGAGTGGTATCAAGTTTTGACAATAATTTTTTTTGAAATTTTTTCACTTATTTGGGTTTATGTGAAAAGGATTTATTCAATATTAAAATCTTTATCTAATAGTTCAACTCATTGAAAAGTAGTACATTTTTTGGTTCAGATCTTGCACTATAACTGAGAAAAATGTATTTGTTACTATGAAAATAATAATTTTATATATCCCAAAATCGAGTATTGTAAACGTAAATGCCCTTATCAATGTCAATTGACCTGCAATGTAACGCTGGTGGAAAATTGTTGAAAAGTAACTTATACATAATCAAACACTTGGATAAATTCTACAATTATTGTTTCCTTTGATAAACTTTATCAAGGCTAGAAAACAAATCGACAGCTGACCGTTTAGGCTCAGCAAAAATAGGAACAATATTTCAAAAATAATGAAAGCTTGGAGCGGGAAGTTCGGAAATTTCATACGAAATATGGTTGGAATAGTGTTGGGATTAACTTTGTCAACTGTGAAGAGATTAATTGAACAATTCCGGGAGACAAGATCCGCTGGAGACGCCAAACACTGGTCGTCCAAAAACAAGCCGTTCAAATTTCACCGTTCAATTGTCACTGATTCCAGTGACAATCCAGGAATCTCAATTTGGCGCCGTTGACCAGAATTGCAAACAAGAAGCTCTCTAAAAATCTAGCTACTCACTAAACATCTGTGTGAGTTTGCAGAATGGATTATTGAGCATCAACAAATGGATGCTGATTCTTCGAGCAAAATCATCCTTAGCGACGAAGCACATTTTCAGCTTGATGGCTTTATGAATCGCAAAATTGTCGCTTTTGACATTCTGAAAACCCGCATGTGATAAAAACAAACGAATACACGGCATGTCACTGTATAATAATGATAATAATATTGATAATATATATTCGTGAAATAATTGTTACATCTATATCACAAACATAATGAAGTAAATTTTATTGCCCACTTTGGCTATGCCAGTCTGTGGGGCTAGAAGGATTTATATAAACCAAAACAAAATCTTATTAACTGTAATTGAATTATACTGTGGTTAATCGGCTTCCGTACTACTTTTCTATGAAAAAAATAAATTCTATACTATAAAAATAAAATAAAAAACACTACAAATCAAGGATCCCAGCACACAGCAACTCAAACCCAAAAGAAATCCAAGGCGATCCTAAAAAAATTTCGACATATTCTCTCTTGGTTGGTTTAGTAGATAATTCCTTATCTTTCTTTTAAAAACCATCAATGATGGAATTTCTCTCATTTCTGTTAAAAGAGAATTATACCTGTTTGAGAGATGCTAGAAGGTTCTCTGCGTCTTCGTTCTAAGAGAAAGGCATGTTTTGATCTTTTTGTTTGCTTTGGATCTTGTGTTATGATGATGATCTATCATCTCTAAGTATTTTCTGTTCTTGAATGTCTCCAAGACACATCGATAGAAGTATAACTGCCTCAAATCCAATTTTTTTGAGTCTCTGTATAGCTGGTCAGATGGAAACAGCCTAGGCTTGCGATAAATTATTTTCAAGAATTTTCTTTGCAACACCTCTAGTTTCTTTGTGTAGCAACTGGCTGCTGCACCACAAGATGAAATCCCATAAATCCAATATATTACGTAAATACCTGAACGTGTATAGTAAACTTCTCATTATTGCGGCTACCCTTTCAACATGAGCATTCCATCTCAAGTGTTTATCGATGACAACTCCTAGATATTTAATGTTTTCTCTCAATGAGATCTCGACTATATCACCATCAATTGTCATACTTAATTTATCGTATGTAGGTTTGTTGTCGAAATAGCAACTAAAATGTATAAAACAGGTTTTATCAAAATTGATAGTCAGTAATTTTTCATCAAACGCATGAATTAAGTTTTTGAAATCATCCTGACTTTTTATTTTAAGATTATACCAATTTTCAACTTCGTAAATAAGGACAGTGTCGTCGGCAAAACTAGAGATTGTACCCACTGTGTCTATTAGAAGTATATTATTCAAATGAAATTATAAATAGAATGGGACCAATTACCGTACCCTGTGGTACCCCAAAATTAATAATTCTTCGTTCGCTTATTGATGCATTTATTCTTACTGACTGTTCCCTATCTTTCAGATAACTTGCTATAAATTCTCCAGCTTTTCCTCTGATCCCTACATCCCACAGTGTTTTTAGCAACTTCTCATGGTGAACAGTATCAAATCCTTTCGCCAAATCTAGAAAGACTGCAACGCACTTTGAACCATTCTCGATATTTTGATGTATTTTCGTAACAAGAAATTTAAAAGCATCCTGAGTAGATATGTTACTTTAAAAACCGAATTGTCTTGTTGAGATAATTTTATATTTCTCTAAAAAAACTACAAGTCTATTTTTTAGAGTCTTTTCAAATATTTTGGCAATATTACTAATAATTGTTACTGGACAGTAGTTTGAGATTTTTTCTTCAACTCCATTTTTATATAAAGGTACAATCACTCCGATCTTAAAAGACTTTGGGACCTCACCTACTTCTATTATTTTGTTGATCAAATGGGACAGAGGTTTGGTAATGGAATTCATGATATTTATCGAAGTCTCTGATTTTATGCCGTATAATCCAGATGCTTTGTCCTTTTCAATGTTTTTATTATAGACTTTACTTCTTCGGAAGTTGTTGGTGTTAGATAAATTGAGTTTCTCAAGGCATTTCTTTTCAAAATAGATTTCTTCGGTTTTCGGCTTTTTTCTGCTAATTTCTGTCCAATACTTGAAAAGTATTCATTGAATGTCTTAGCAATTTCAATTTCATCATTAACAATTTCATTCTTAGCATTACAAATTGTTTTTATACCCTTATATTCTGTGCCTAATATAATTAACACTTTGGAGTGTATTTCAGCTGGAGGCATAATTGGACCATATTTTTCGTAAAATGAGAATGGTAAAACAGAAACGATTACTGGTGCGTGGTATCGCGTCATTATAGCACAGTTCTTTTTCCGAAATTGGATGATATCGATGTGGCCAATATGTGGTTTTTTTAAGACGTTCCACATGTCATACAGCCCGTGAAACACTCCAATTACTGCATGAGATATGTCCAGGTCGTGTACTCAATCTCGTTTTCGGCCCCCTATATTGTTTGATTTAACACTATTAGATTTATTTTTATGGGGTTACTTGAAATCACACGTTTATGACAACAAGTTTACCACTACGCATGCATTAAATGGGGAGATTCAACGCTGCATCAACGAAATTCAACCATATTTATGCAGAATGGTCATGGAAAGTGTCGACAAATGATTGCATCTGTATGCAAAGCCGTAGAGGCCATTTGCCCGATGTGTTATTGAAAAATGAGCTAAGAAAAACTTAAGTCTTCCGTTAATTTTGGGACACCCTTCAACCATTGATGCTATTGGATGCTATTGATAAGAGAAGAATTGAAAGGCTTCAGAAGTCTTGTTTAAGATTTGTGTTGACATAAGAAAGTTTGAACGAATTTCTCACAAGTTGAGGAAGCTAACAGTTGTCGATGGAAAAAAGACGGAAACGTCACAGCCTGGTGATGTTTCATGGGATCATACTTAGTGGATCACCACCATATTTGACAAATAAAATTGAGTACCGGACTGATGTACACAACATGAATTTGAGATTTAAGGGGCTTATTTCACCGCCGTCATACAGTACAGCTATATTTCGAAGTGGATCTACTTAGCGTTTTTGCGTTATACAACGGATTACCCACTGAGTTAAAACGTCAAGTTTCTTTATCTCTTTTTAGGAAGAAGTTGAAGGGCAGATTCATGAACATGTAGGGTGGCATTACGATGGTGAAGTCACTGGACGGGATCGTATTAATTCATTTTTTATATTATTTTTTGAGAGATTGGAAACCTTTTTTTTGTATTTGCTTCTTCCTTTCTGAGAGTAGGCTTATCTCTGTGATGGTTGACAAATTATTTTTGTTTCTGGGGCTGAAGTTGAACTTTTTTGAATTGTTTTCATCCCTTTTTTGCATTCAACTAAGAATGTGATATGTATTTGAACTTTTTCCATGTATCTTTTTGTTTCTTGAATGTGAATAAAGATTATTATTATTATTGTTATTATACAAATTGCATCAACATGTTTGTTTCATATTAAACTATTATTCATACTAATTGATATCGATCATTCGAGTTAAATTCTTAGTTTCAGATTAATATTTTTGCTTAGTTGTTAACGTTAATTCTTACTCAAGATAACATTCAGAAATTTTTCGAACGATAACAATACTTTCTCCAAAACGAATTAGTAGACATTACTATACTTAGGTATATATTTTTGTTTGGAACAATTTATCTACAATATGATTTGAGTCAATCGTGAAAATAAGATAGATTTAGAGAAAAAAGTTCGAATACGTCACTGTTATGATAATTAAATTAGAGATAAATCACAATAGCACTCATCTGGAACACTATTTTATCGTTAAATAAATATCATTCAAGATAAAACATATTAACCATTTTCAGAAATATGAACTTGAGCATTTTGAGTTTTAACTAAGTTTCTCAATAAAATGAAAATTAAGGTATTGAAAGTATACATTTATTGAAGGTAAGAGAGTGATTTACACACACACACACATATATATATATATATATATATATATATATATATATATATATATATATATATTTATACTAATAATTTCCTTGACTTGAATTCAACTATCCACAAAATTTAACTTATAACGTATTTGTCGATATTTTACATGGTTTTGTAGAATTAACAGACATTGTAAAAAGTATAAAATCACTTTTAATGGACGATGTTATATAGAGTAACTAATTGCACATATATGAAGAACTTTTTCTGTCTCAGTGGAGTGAAATATATTAATTTTATTGATTTAACATGCTAAGTTACATACGAATGTACGTAATACGAAATACGTAATACGAAAGATTTGCGGAAAACAAAATTCTTTCATTTAAAAAACATGCAGATATTTATAGCATTTACTTGGAGGGCTATTACTATTTACTACAGAGGCGTAGTTCATTGAATTGCCTCTCTGTAGAAAATATTCCAGACAGTTTATTTTGTTTATTCGATAGAGGGAGCTGATGTGAGTGGTACACTAGTTGTTTCCGATATTTTGAATAGATAGTGCCTTGGTGCGTTTGAAAAGAGCCCCAATGGATTGTTTCGATGCCTACTGATGATTTGCATAATAGGATTAAGCGGCGCTGTTTGATATTTCCAACAAGTAAGATGTGGTTGGAAATACTAACCAGAAATTGAAGTTGTGGTTTCGTTGACAACATTTGTGTACTAATGACTAGTTTGTAACTAGTCAAATGTTGTTACTAGTTACAAGTTACCGAGTAACTAGTAACGATAACAAGTGATTGCCATGGAAGGCAACCAAATGCATAGCCCTGGCTGATTGTCTTGTATTAAGTCATCTTTTGATATTCATTCATTTCAACAACAAGAAAATACTCTAGATTCAGAAAACTATCGTGTAAATGTAAAAACGGTGTTCTCTTCAACACTTTTCAAGTAGTTAGAAGTATTTTCAATAGTGTTTCTCAGATTTCAAACCAATGAAACGTATATTTTCAATTCTTTTTTTAATTTGCAAAGTTACGATCAAGTTTCAATAAGTAATGCAATGTCAACGTTAAATATTTTTGTTTAACAGTTTTTTGCAATTTTCTTTCGCCCTTTAGATGAATTATATGCATATTATGACGTCTTTTCAATTTCAGAGATGACAATGAAAATTGCTATAGTTGGTGCTGGTGCAGCTGGTCTCGCAGCAATCAAATATTCAATTGATCAAGGATACCAGTGTGAAGCTTTCGAGCAAGCAGAAGTCGTAGGAGGCACATGGAATTACACTGATCAAGTAGGCTTCGATAAAAATGGACTTCCTATTCGAACATCGATGTATCAAAATTTGAGGTAAATTCCTGCATGATGAATGAATCATTTGAAAATATTGCTTCGTGAACAATGAATAGTTTTGAAAAGTCGACCGACGAAGTCTTTCCAAACAACTTGAGAGAAATTAATAAATCGAATTTTTTCACACTGTTTTCCTTTGTTAAATCGTAGAATATGCGGATAAGAGTTGATCAATTTATCATATGTCGATTGGTGGATTTTATAATAATTAAGTCAACACAAAGTTTCAGACATAATAAGTAAACGAATATTTTTTCTATAACTTTTCACATTGAAATGACATATAAACTTTAATTTTATTCATCAATATGAAACAAATTTTCTTAAATTTGTTTTGCTGTGTTTTATCAACATCTGCATAAAAATAAAGGAACCGAAAACCACTTGGAAGTTATATATTCAAAATAAACTTATGTGTTCTTATTTTGGGCATATATTCTGCGAAACGCAAGAGCGTTTCCGTAATATCTCTAGATAAATGCGGCGACGCTCCTGGGAGTCGCGACGCACAGTTTGGGAAGCTCTCTTATCTATAGACTCTTGCTAATTGAAATAGTCCATTTCTCGAGAATCCACTTGAGGCTTCTTTAGTAAGGGTTGTTACTCCAAAGTAATTCGGCGTATTTGAGGTTTCTGGAGCGAAGTTAATTCTGGAAGATATAAGAAAAATTGAAAATAATTGAAAATATATATATTTCGAAAATATGTATATCATTGAAACGTTGAAAATTGGTTTTGATATTCATTTCTGATTGAGAGTTGTGATCACAAAAGTTTAAAATTGACAACGTTGATTCAAATAGCACTGAAGTTAATTTTTGAGTAACTCAGGGAAATGCCCTAGGTACCTTACTTTTGCCCTTATGTATGGTTTTCTATGTAAAAGGTGCGGTATGAGTTTTTAATTATAAATGCTGATTTATAACACGTTTTATGTAAAAGCAGAAAGGATAATATTATCCTAACAGTGTGAACCAAGATGAAACCTTCAAAAGAATGCCTTATAACAGTAAAGAATTGTGAACATTCTTTACTTCAAATGAGTTCCATGTGAAAAGTAGCATATTGAAGAGCAAAAGTGTTGGATAGTAAAAAAATATAAGATTTTCATTTCATATTTCATTGAAAGTGATTTTTATAAAGAAATTGAGTATTTCATTCAATAGAATGCATTTTGCACTGCTAAATGCAATGTAAAATGCAAATATCCAGAACGTTTCTAGATGATCTCAATCTACGAATAGTATCTGCAATGAAGTACTCAATGTTTTCAACAAGTTTTCCTATTTATTGTAGATATTTGTACCACTAAAATAAAATACTTGTATTCTCATCGAATATTCTTCTTGAAGTAATGAGTTTTTGCTAAATACACAACAGAAACTAATTAACACACTTCTTTAATGTGTATTTTTAACATATGTTACCCCGATCTGTTCTCTTTTCCAATACCCTGAAATATTTGACAAATATTTGAGATTACTGTAGGTAAGAATAGTCTGGTATTGAACTGGCAGCAGTGAATAAAATGAGCCTTTTTGAACAGGCACTTTCAGCTGCTTTATCGACATGTTCATCCTTGCCTCTTATCCATTCCCTTTTCTCAATTCTATGAACTTTTTTCGTCATACAATTTTTCATAAAACTGGTGTTGTTGGTGGTTTTTCAGTAGTCTTTATGTTGTGAAGTTATCGCTTTGGCAATTCACTCGAGGCTGCGTCTTGGCCCTTAATGTGAATATTAAAATAGTTGTTAATTTTTAGATTTTTTTCAGAACTAATTTGCCAAAAGAAGTGATGATGTTTGAAAATTTTCCATATAAGGCAAGTTTGAAGGAATCCTATATCACACAACCTGAGGTATTGGAGTATTTGAATGATTTTGCCGAAAAACTGGATTTGAAGAAACACATCCAGG
This sequence comes from Henosepilachna vigintioctopunctata, assembly GCA_030704895.1. NCBI lineage: Eukaryota > Metazoa > Arthropoda > Insecta > Coleoptera > Coccinellidae > Henosepilachna > Henosepilachna vigintioctopunctata. The sequence goes on from JARQZJ010000031.1 coordinate 6,126,651, forward strand.
TGAGATACGTTTTACGTTGAAGCAGAGATGGAATTAATTTAAAGAAGTAAATCAATGTTACCATTTTAGTTGGAAGAGATTCGAGACTTGTTTTATTACATTGAAAATGTGATAAATCAACTGAAATGGAAAAAATGTTTTCTTCTTCAAGTAACTAACGTTACTTGAACGTTAAATTAAAGTTACTGAACTCTAATTCAACTTTAACTTTCAATAACTATTTGTAACCTTTGAAATATAAAATTTTCCGAAAAAAGGATGTTTTCTCCAATTTGTATTTTTTAGTTCTATCATTCACATTGAATTTAAATTGTTTATAGTATCTTATTGTTTTTCAATATCATTTTTTTATATAAAAACAATCCATGTTTAATAGCTGTAATAGTTTTAGTAAATTGTTCTCAGACATCATACAAAAATTGATGTAATAGGATGTTTAAATAAAAAAGAAGATGCTTCAGTAGCACTGAAGATGAAATATGTATAATTGCCATAGAAAATGAGTTTGAGATTTTATTGTTATTCATTTATCGAGGAAAAATAACAGTTCGAAGTTTGAGAAACATAGGAAGCTTATTCTTTAGCTTTTTCAAGATTTATACACCTGTACGCAAAAACCATTTTATAGAAAACGCGGTTTTATTGAAGGGTTATTGTGGAAACATTTTGATTTTGCTATATATTTTTTTATTCCTGTTTTCTGGCTTACAGTTATTTATTTGAATGCTGTGATTTCATCATTCTTCAAATGAAAACCGAGGAAAATTCTTTGATATTGACGGGACCATGTTGTTATTTCAGTATCAAAATAAGTGAAATGAATTGTGCATTCCAGTAACTTCTTCCAGATTTAATTTACCTCAAATTATTTTCACACTTGGAATGAAACTCTACCCAAAGAAATATATAATACATAGTTGTAATATTTTCAAACGTAGTTTCCTATTCAGTATCAATTATGTTGGATTATATGTGCAAATAAAATGATAGCTTTATCGAATCATAATGGATTATAATAAATGAGATTAAATATATTATTATCGAAAAATAGCGTAGTATCTGAAATAAACAGGTTCAACTGTTTTTCTTCCGTATGCCGAATATCATGGATAAATATTTATATATTAGCTACTTTTTTCATTCATCAGATCGTATCTGCAACGAATTACATATTAAGGAGTAGAAATTTATTGAGGAAGTGGATAAAATGAATGAAAATTTTCATGAATGATGAACATAATTTACTACTCATTCACGGATGTAGCAAGTTTGATCTAGGCCCTTTTGGCGGCAGTATACAAATCGAGATCAGATTTCGGGAAGATGGGTATCAAAACTTTCAATTCAATGCCATGCAATTTGATAATATTTCATTTGTGAAGTAGATTTATTGAAGTAATATTGAAATGCAATTTATATGCAAATATAAGCAAACAAAAATGAATCGCAAGTATATCAAATGAAAATACTCAACTCAATGAATAGAATGACTATTTCAGTAGAGTAGATAAATATTGAAATAAAATCAATACCTACAAATACAAAAAAACGAAAGAAAACAAGGAAAAACATAACTTCATCGAAAAAAATTGATTTACCTTTGAGTGAAGTAGATAAATATTGAAATGAATTTCATATGTAACAATACAGGTAAAATGAAAATATTGGAATAATACAAAAAATAAAACTCCATAAAAAAATACATATTGGTACAGGTCAAGAAGAAAAATTGACTTTGTCTGCTCATTTACAAATAAAGGAACTATTTCGTTCATATGTAATGTTCTTGGTGTGTCATATGCAATGGATAAAATTGCCAATCTTTATACTTTCATTTGAGACCACTAAGACTTACTCAGAACTGAGAATGACTTTACCTGAGAACTCTAAAGTTATCTTTTCGCTCGTCACAAGACTACTCCTCCAATTCTGTCCTCACCTTTTGGTACCTCTTTCAGTTCCGTCAGATCTCCAAGAGATCCAAGAAAGATCCCAAGCTTCAAGAGATCCAGGTTTGTTTCTGAACAACACTAGACAAAACTTTGGTCTTTATCAAATGTCTTCAGTGTTTCATCTAATTTCACTTCTAGAACCTAAAAGTTTTAACACTCACAAGAGATCTAAGTTTTTACTCTAAACAGCACTAGATACAACTTTTTAACTGATCTCTTCGATGTTTTTTCTGATTTTTCATTTTTGATTCCTAGAAGATACTTAAATTTTTGAAGCCCACTAGAGATCTGAACAGCACTAGATTCAAATTTGGTGGTGTTTCTACTATATCTTTCCAGGGTTGAATGCCTAATTCCCCTCTGTTGCTACAGAACTTGTCTGCGGAATCACAAAAAGTCCCATGCATATGGCACATTTTGCACGCCTTGTTGCTACGTCTATGCTCCAAATAATGAAACCGTTAATACGTCGTATTAACTGGTGATTTTTCCTTAATGGATATAATTCAACTAACAATTGAATGAAACCGATATACTTCAAAATTTATGAACTCTTTCAAAAGTCATCAAACAAAGTTCTAACCTGATAAACAATGAGAACGATTGATGTGTATTTTATGGAAAGAATCGGATTAATTTGTGGATGGATGAAGATATATGTTACCATCTTAGCTCACCCAAAATATCATCAAAATTATCCTTTCCTCATTAATATCTCAGATAAATTTGTTGAAATGCAGTGTTTTTTTTCATTTAATTATAATTTTTTTTCAGTTCAACACTCTAGTAACACATATCGAACCCACAGAAGATGATAAGTGGTATGTCGAGGTACAGGATGCCGTTTCAAAAACTAAACAGAAGAAGATTTTTGATGCAGTAATTGTCGCAAATGGAAAATACCATGTTCCAAATATGCCAAGCATACCAGGCTTAGATACTTTCTCAGGGCATTGTATTCACAGTCATGACTATAGATCGGCTGCCCCTTATACAGATAAAGTTGTTTTGGTTGTTGGTGCAGGTCCTTCAGGAATAGACATTTCAATGCAAATTCATCCGGTTGCTAAGAAGGTAAATTTACTCACTACTGCATTGGGATACGCAGAGGGTAACCCAATTTTAACACTTGACACACTGAATAATATCTCCTTTTTCCCAGGTAACAAGCTGATGTAACATGACGTCTTATTAGAGTCGATTTTCTGTCAATTTTGGTCAGCGACGTCATTCGAACGATGAATAACTTTTTACCGTCAGATAACTGACGTTCATATGATGACAGCAGATTACGTCAGCGCATAGTACTCTTTTCATCATTTTATGACCGTTAATTTTTTAAGAAATGACAAATGTTCTGATTATAAATGCCATAAAACGTTATTTAATGACATCTTTTTAACAGTTTAAAATGACGTCTTCAGGCTGTGATATTTAGACGTAGTTTCCTACATATTGAAACCAATATATGACGTCATATTACCGTCAGCTTGCTACCTGGGTTTTTATGATGAAATTTGCGAAATTGGTGAAATAACCTTTTCGTGAAATTTAATATGGATTTATCGACATTTTAAAAAAAATTTAAAAGCATAGAGTAGCTGTCTATGTTTTTGAGATACAGGATGAAATTTCAATTTATCCCTATTAGAATCCCCCACGTTATCCCTCAGTTTATGGAAGAGGTTGAACCCTAAAGAGAATTTTCGAGAAACGCAGTGACATAGTTTATTTTATAATTGCTCCAACTTTTTTGAGTTATGATGTACACATATATTTTTCAAAATGGATTATCCTGTACATTATTCTTCCTTTTCAACACGGTTTATGTGGTTTTCTGAAAATAATTCATTTTGAGTAGTTATTTCGAAGATCTGAATCGATTGAAAATTTCAAATAAATATTATTGTATTATCAACTAGAAACAGGAAGACCATTATTTAATTGAGAGGAACAAAAAGCTAATGTTGAAAGTTTTCAGGATTATTATTTTTTTAAGATTTGTCCAATGTTCTTGTTGATGTGGTGGTTGTTTATTATTATTTTCAAATATAACTTAATTATAAGTATTAATAATATATGATACAGAACTTCATGAAAATGATGAGGAATAAGACATGCATGTATGTATGTTTCATATTAGAATAGAATAGAATAGAATAGATTTATTAATCTCACAAATTATCTACACAATTAATTGTACAAATAAAAATAAAAGTCATAAAATACAAACAGAATTTATTTGAGGCAATAAGCCCTGAACTCCTCAACCGTGTACGGTTCACACATTATTATGAGTGACTGAACCTCTTTCTTAAAACGTTTATGACCCGAAATATCCTGCAGACGTCTGGGCAAACCATTAAAGAGCTTGATTGCCATGAACTCTGTACCTTTTTCGCGAAGAGAAGATGAATGCATTGGAAGAAAATATGGAATTAATTGTCTGGTTCTGTTAGTATTCTTATATTCCTCAAAGTAATGCTGATTCTTGTGAAAGAATACAAGTAATTTGCAAATATAGAGCCCATATACCGTGAAAATCTTGTGCTTCCTGAAATGACCACGGCAAGAGTGTCTATAATCAAGTCGCAGTAATGTTCTCAATATCCATTTCTGGGATACAAATATACTACCCAGATGAATAGAACCTCCTTAAAATTGTATTCCATACGATAAGATCGACTGATAATTAGCATAGTAAATAATCTTCAGGATATGTAAATCAATCTGCTCCCTAAGCATAAAAAAGGTGTAAGAGACTGAGTTAAGCCTCTTTACAAGTTTCAAAATATGTATATGCCATTTCAGATGTTTATCCAAACTAATACCCAGAAAACTCACATCATCCTTTACCGGAATTTGGTTCTCCGGATCACCAACATAATTAGGATAAAGCTGTCTAGATCTATTAGAACAAAAAAATACTCTCTGTTTTCGAAAAATTCCCATCAGTTTGTTGTGGAGACACCAACTTGAAAGTTCTTTTATTACAGGCATTGCTGAGGACATACGGAGTTAATATTCTTAGAATTAATGAGAAAATTGGTTTCGTCTGCGTACATAATTGCTTTAGATCCCATACCACAACAACTACCGGGCAGAGAATTAATGAAAATTACAAACAGAAGGGGCCAAGGATACTACCCTGTGGAACTCCCTTCGTGATGGCATTATCATGTGATACATAAGTTATACCATCCTTCAACAAAACCACCCTCTGTTTCCGGTTACTGAGGTAACTGGAAATAAATCCATCTGTTTATCTCTTATACCGGATGCAACTAGAAACTGTAGAAGTAGATTATGATCTATAAGATCAAAGGCCTTGGATAGGTCGAAAAAAAGACCTAACGTTAACTCACCTTTTATTACTTCATTTGATTTTTGTAGATGCATCGGTTATATTTCAATAGGCGACTTTCGTAAAACGTTGTGAATTTTTATATCATATGTGGATTATTAATGATTGTCTTCGTCAAAAAAAAAATTGAAACTTCACGGCAATATACATATGAAGATTTTCTCTTGTATCGCACTGATTCAATAAAATTTGTGTTTGTATTTTTTTATTAGCGAAGTGTCGATTGAAGTTTTCTTTCATGAGTTTCATAAGCGCTTAAGAAACAGAACAACTCTTTATAAATCAAAAAGGGATATATATATATATATATATATATATATATATTCAGTTTTTAACTCAAATTTCCATCTATTTGTATTGTTGAGATCGCAGTTATATCATATAATTTTCATTCGAATGAAAAAAATCTTTTGTTTATAATTAAGTTGATATCTGTTCTTTTTCATGGATACTCTGAATTTTTCAAATCTAACAACTATATTTTCTCAGAAGGAAGCTTCTTGTAACATTCTGTAAAAATGTAATTGGCTCTATAAACGTTTTTATTCCATTGTCATTTTCAAAAACTGAGATCTGCATAATATTTTGGTTTTAGTAAGAATACACATTTATTATCTAAATGATGAACATGTGTAGTTTATATATTGAATTCTTTGACAGCTGGCATATTTTTAAATATCAATTTTAAGGGTAATTACAACTTGAACTTACAACCACCACCACATTAATTTCATCATAATCTAAAGGAAAATGCGCTTCAAAATTTAATTCAATGGCTTTTTCTAACACCTGAGGATATCTGATTTATACCTGATTTAATAGGTTATATTTCAAAACAAGGATTCTGCATGAATGTATTCCCTACTTCCTTATTGTGTATATATATATATATATATATATATATATATATATATATATATATATATATAAATTTCAAATATTTGAATTTTTAGGTGTTCTTGAGTTTTGATCCATCTTGCGAGTTTGCAGCTTTTATTCCCAAAACTCTTAGTCATAAAGTAAGCATTGACAAAATTGTCGACAATAGAGTATATTTTAAAGATCAATCTGTGGAAGAAATAGAAGAAATTATTCTATGTACAGGTGAGAAAATTAATTCGAATCATAACAGTTGTTTGACAAGTGTAACTTTTTAGGATACCATTATAGTTTTCCCTTCTTAAGCAAAAAGTGCGGCGTATCAGTTGATGATAATTACGTTAGCGGCTTATATAAGGAACTTGTATGCATACAGTATCCATCTATGGTGTTTATGTGCATACCTGGATCAGTGTGTCCAATACCAACATATGAATTACAGGTTTGGAATGGGGAAAATATTGTCGAAATAATAATAATCTTTATTCAGCATATGTTAATAATATTAATAATAACTTCTTTAATCTCAACAGGTATAACACCCAATTACAGAAAATAATAACAACGTTGAATACTAACTAAATAATTGAAATGGAAAAGATATAACTAAGAGCTCAATCTGAATCAATTCATTCTATTCAATTTTTTTTGTTCACATAACTCCTGATAATAAATTCTATGAAGTCAAAGGGAATGTCACAATTATTGGCAACTCTATTGAATGTAGACTCCATAAACCAAATGGGGATTTTATAAGGGAGTTGGTCCTCGGAATCCCTAGGTGGAATTATTCTGTATTACGAGAATTTTGCCTAGGAACACGAAATTTCAAAGCGGACAAGAGAGGACGACAATCAATATTATTGTGCAGTAATTTTTACAAAAATTTGAGTGATAAAGTTTCTCTCCTGCTCTGCAATGAAATAAAACTAAATCGACTCAATAATTCGTTATTATTGACTCCTTTCTGTGGATAAACTTCATCCTCCCTCCTAACTAAGAATTTCAAGAATCTTCTCTGAATAGCCTCAAGATGGCGTTGATGGCAAGTGCAAATGGGATGCCAGATCATGCTGCCATACTCCAACGTGATACGGATTAGGGTATTAAATAGTCCTAGGAATGTTGAGGAATTATTAAAATATTTGCCATTACGTATGAACCCATATATTTTCGCAGCAGATGAAATAAGTTGGGTGATGTGTGTGACAAAGAAAATATTCTAGTCGAAGACTACAGCAAGATCTCTCACCTAATCTGATCTAGAAAGGACCTGACCACCGACGATGTAATCGCAGTCAATTCGGTCTCTTTTCCTTGTGAAAATAATGTTGTGAAAGAAACAACATTACACTTTGACACATTCAAACTCAAATAATTGTCCTCATACCAACTAGCAACATGGTCCAGCGCGAGCTGAATTTGAACACAGTTGTCCTGTGATCTTATTTCATGATATAGTTTCAAATCGTCTGCGAACATCAAATGTGGAGAGGGAATATTATCCATCAGATCATTTACGAACAGAATAAATTACAGTGGCCCAAGATAAGACCCTACCTCTGAGGTATTCCAGAGGTAGGTATGAACACAGACGACTGTATACCATCCAGCTATATGAATTGACTTCGGTCAACCAGGTAAGAATGAAAAAGGATGGTGAGACTATCAAATGATCCAAATTTGTTGCTTAATTTCTGTACCAGGAGCGCATGAGCAACTTTGTCAAATGCTTTCTGAAAATCTGTGTAAATCTGTGAAACGTACTGAGAAAACAGCATTAGATTGCTTAAACAAGATCTCATTGACATAAATCCATGTTGCTCAATCTTGATGCTGTTTCTGACGGCTGGATATATAGCATTATAGACTACAATTTCAAATGGAAAAGTTTGATAAGATGGATGGATATGTTGTTTACTACTTCATATACCTATCATATGAAGAATATTTATACTGAGTCAATAATTTATTCATATTGAAAATCTCAGAAGTTATATTTATTATAATAATAACACATTCTTCTGAATAATGAGAGGTAATAAGAAATACTTGTCTAAAAATCATTAATTGAAAAATTCTTTATTCGATTAGTTTCGCCTTTTACGGCATTATCAAGAGTTCTGAATTTTTCTTTATAATGCCGAAAAGGCAAAAACTAGTCGAATAAAGAATTGTTAAGTTGATGAATTTCAAACAAGTATTTCTTATTACCTCTTATTGAATATGAACTATCACAGACTTGATTCATTGTCCATTGAATTTATTCTTCTGAATAATTTCAATTTCTTACAATTTTTGTCCTCGAAATTCGAGACCTGGGTATAATATTTGATCAGAAATTCACTTTTGTAACTCATATAAATAAAACAACTTCAACAGCATTCAAATCTGATGGATTTATTGTGCGTAATACTGGACGCTTTTTGAATACAAAAATAATTATACAATTATTTAAGGCGCTTGTAAAGAGCAAATTAGATTTCGGATATATGATTTGGCGTCTCATTTATAGTTCTCATAAAAATCATTTAGAGTCGATACAACAAAAATTTCTCAAATATATAATTTGGAGGGCAGATAACGTTTATACGGCCAGAGGATATAGCCAAACTGTTCTGTTAAACAGGATGGGAGCTAAATCACTTGAAATTGGCAGGGACTTGTTGCCTCTGAAGTTTCGGTGTAACATCTTAAATGGTTATATAGACTGCCCTAACCTAATTGGCTCTACTGATTTACATATTCCTAAACAATTTTCAAGTTCAAGTTAATTTTTTTCATTGGTTACTGCGAAAACTAATTCCCTCGTACAATCACCCATTAGATATGAATATATGTGTTCGCTATTCGAGGACGTGTCTGACAAATGCAATATCAACAGTGACTCATTTGCTTTCATTAGTCAGCTTTACTTGGACTCTTTGCATCTATAGTGAGTTTTGAAGTATAACTATATTTTCATTGTCTATTATTCATTATAATTACTTTTTTATTGATATTTAATAGTGTTGGCGTTTTCTTGATGTAAATCCATTATAATTGAATACAAATTTAAATTCAAACACTTGAACTTATGATTTACACTTTATTAATTACGCGTTTCGTCGTTACAAACAACTTTTCAGATGCTTACAGAATAAATGTGTATTTCTAATTCTATTATTCTGTAAAATTATATTATTCTGTAAGCATCTAGTCGTTCGTAACGACGAAACGCGTCATGCTATGTAGTCAATAAAGTGTAAATCATAAGTGCTTGAATTTAAGTTTATATTCAGTTTTTATTGATAATCATTTTTTAAACGTTTGCATTATATCATTAGGTGTTGATACTGTATATATATATATATATATATATTATATATATATATATATATATATATATATATATATATATATATATATATTTTTTTTTTTTTTGACTTTTTCCTGTAACTGAGCGTTTTAACCTGTAGGAAAATAAAGAGTTATTATTATTATCGTTTCTGTTTCGGATATCATTGTTTTTAACATTCAATTGAGTATTGATTTTTGTTAGCAAACCATTTATTTTATTTCAAGAATTAAGTATTTACTATATTATACACATATCATTACCACTTATCCGCATATACAGTTTGAACAAAGCATATCAAAGATATCGTCGTTATTGTCAAATAACGACGATGTCCTTGACGATATGAATATTCTCAATTTACACATCAAAATCATTAATATATAATAAAAAAAGCAAACTTCTTTTTCAGTTGCGAGTCGCTTTTGCAATGTGGAATGGACATTTACAATTACCTTCAAGAGAGAAAATGCTTAAAGATGCCGAAGAAGAAAGAAAGAGTAAAAGTTGTTCTAATAGAAAGTTTCATAGGAAAGGCATCGAAGGTGAAAGACTATATTGGGATGACTTGGCTCAGATTGCGGGTGTCAAAAGTGTGCCAAATGTGGTAACCAAGGTGCATCGTTATTGTTTTACACAGAAAAAGGATACTAGTAAAAGCTTTCGAATTATAAATGACGATGAGTTTGAAATGGTAGACCAAATCAATTGAGAAAGACAGATCACTACAACAAAGCTTGTGTATATTGACAATAAAAGTGTAGTAAATGTTATAAATCCATGATTGAATATATGAAAAAAAATTGTATACAAAAATAAAATTCTTAAGAATCCACAAGAAACGTAAAACTAATTCTTTTAATTTTTGAAATTATCCATAATAGTACAAGATTCATGATAATAATAATAAAATAATAACAAAATTTTATTGAGAAACATTCTCTACATTGTAAAAATGATTCAATAATTACAACTAAGAAGAATGCTCACCAGAGGACTGAATGCAGTTTTGAGTCTGATCTTCCATTCAGCCCTCGAACAAAAATATTGGTTCAATTTATATTTACGATAAGATACAACTATATTTGAAGAGAAAAAAAAATTACCTCAGAAATATTAAACATTTGGGACAAATTCACATGGTGAAAGACATTCGTAGTGAAAAAATGAACAAATATATGATACAAAAAATTGATTCATACATTATTGCCTACATTCGAATCATCGAAGTTCTCTGCCACACTATAGTACCTATGCATTTGTTAACATCAATGACTTAACTCTCTTCTTGAATAAGCTTTCGATAATTTCATTTTCAATTTGACGGTAGATGGTTGAAGATTTTAATACTCTGATAATAGAGCGAGTGCTCGAATTTAGCTATTTTATGTGTAGGAATAAGAGCACATCACTGTTCCTCGCTGAATACTCATGATTACTAATCAATTTAATAAACCTATCTTCATTTTCTTTAAAAGGAAACATCTATAAATATATAAACAAGGTAGGGTGAGTATGTAATTATTAATGAATATAGGTTTACAAGAATTTCGTTGATGAATATTGAATATTAATCGAAGTATTCGCTTCTGTGTAATAAAAACCCTATTTATTAATTCAGATGACTATATACAAAAATTGTGTTATACACATTCATAACACAACTTCTAGGTACAATGTTCTTAATTCTAGAGATTGCAAAAAATGAGTTAATCATTTTTTTTACATGAAACATCAATCTGTATTGTCCATCTCAAATTTCTGTCTACATGTATTCCACGAAACTTACCTTGGCATTAGGTACTCAATTTCACGTAATATGATAAGCAAGTTTTCAACATACACGTTTGGTTGTTTGAACAACTACACTCAGTTCACACAAAAAGAAAAAGAATGAAAACTTTTTCTATGGCTATTTTTCCTTCCTTTTCTTTCTGTGTCCTCATATTTACGAAAAAAGTTTCAATTGTACATACTTGAATTATGCCGTTATAGGCGAAATTAGTTGTGTTCACATTGAATTCAGTTGTTTTAAGACTTGCACCTTATTGAAATTGAATTTTTTTTGGAGTTATGTGTTGTTGAAGTTTTTCAATGAAAATATAAAAAGAAATTTTGATATAACTGCTCTACTTTATTCTGATGTAAGTTACATTATCTTGAATCTTGAATATATTTTCTCGGAAATTGTGTAGATCTTCAAGGCGATATTTCATACTATCGTCTCTTAATTTAACCAAGACTGGTGGAATAAAGCTGCTATTTGACATGCTGGCTAAGCCATCGTAATATTTTTGCTGATCTGGACCCAACATATGCGCCAGTTTCCTAGTATAACCCCTTTCCCATCTCGTCTTCATGTCAAGTTCTGTATCCAGACGCATTATTTCTTTTGTTGGAAGCTTCATCGAGCCATTGAGGTATTTGCAGTAGAATCTGACCTGAATGTAAATATTAATAATAAACTTATGTTATATTCTATTTATGCTAATCGATTTGAAATTTATTCAATGTGAGATAAATATTAGGGTGCTATTTTAAAAGATTGATTGAAAAAACATTGATGTCAATAAGAAAGTCTTGCTTTCAATTAATAGGTTTATGAGAGAAAAACACCATTTATTTCAATGTTGTGAAAGCACGTTTTACTTTAATATTTCGAAAACTTTTTGAATCAATTTTTCATTTCAACAGATTGTTTTTGTTAATATAAGGGTTTTTAATAGAGTGCTTCTAGGAGAATAACTACGATTGAATAGAATGCTTTGAAATGAAATAATCGAAAGAGTATCATAGCAGAGCTGGCTATGTGAACATGAACGATTTGATGCATTCATTATCCTTCAAGGAATAGTATTTAATAGTGTTGGCGTTTACTTGATGAAAATCCATTATAATTGAATATAAACTTGAATTCAAACACTTGCACTTATGATTTACTCACTGAGTATTGCTGAGTATCTGACTGAGAATAGAATATTATTCTGTAATCATCTGAAGAGTCGCTTGTAACGACGAAACGCAACATGCTGTAGAGTCAATAAAGTGTAAATCATAAGTTCAGGTGTTTGAATTTAAGTTTATATTCCAGGAATAGTAGTAACATAACAATGAAATCGATTCCTTCACTTGTTTGAAGCACAAGACATATTGTTTCGTTCCACAAAGAACTCAATTCCATCAGTCAGTTCATAGACTTCAAATCTCAAACAGTTTTAGATGGTACTTGGTGATTTCTCATAGAGTTTGATTGCTAATTAATCTGCTATAAGACCAGTCAGTGTTTTATATGGAAAAAAAGGAGGGAAAAATTTCTGAAAACCTTTGGACATAAGTCTTTCGAAGAAGGCTCCATAAGCCGAAACATAGCTAGTAAATAACCCTTCCCCTTACCTGTAGATCGAACATTTGAAATGCACAAACGGCGAATGGTATCCCAATGAAGCAAAGGGTTGGTGTTTCGATGTGGATCATGTGCTTATATAGAGGTTCTATATGGTTGTCTGTCACTGTGATTCCACACGACTCGTGAAGAAATGGAAAACTGTATTTAAATCCCGTGCAGAAGATTATACAGTCGAAGGAACAACACGAACCATCTACGAATTCAACTGTAGATTCGTCGAGAATGCATCGAATATCGGGTTTTTGTTCTACATATTTTATGCTCCTAACTTCTTCAACGTGATGACTAAGGACCACCTGAAAGAAGAAGAATTTAACAGTTGGATCAATTTGAACACCTCATATGGCTATTATTAAAATCAGCTTGGATTGAAATGTTCATATTTTTGAAGTGAAAACTTCTTTAGCGGCGCTGTGTATTTTTTTTGGAATGGGCAAAAATTTCTAAACTCGCGTCAGGACACGTGACCTGATCGAGAATTCGTAAGACGGTTGGAGAGAGGACAGGCGGCGCAAGGCGCTTGCGCGAATGTTCGTGTGTATTTTTCATTCAATTGTCAAAGTTTACGTGCGCATGTAAATGATCTAGCAAATGATTTTTGACGCTCTTGTTAAAAAGATGAATGTGTTAATTTTATCAGAAACTCATATGGGTAACGATGAAATAATTGACATTCCGAATTTCAACTTTGTTGCGAGTTTCAGAAGAAATAATCGTCCAGCGGGAGGAGTAGCTATTTATCAAAATATGAACATAGTTCATTATTGTACAAATTATATGGATAAGCATGTGAAATACAACAGCATGTTTAATGCTACTGTTTCTGATATCAGTGATATTTGTATAAGTCGTTGCCACTCTGGTGATAATCAGTTTATTATTATGGTACGCATCTGCATTGCTTCAAAAAAAAATTGGAAAAAGCTTTGATGAATTGCCAATGATTTTGAGTGGAGATTTTCAACATAAACTTTGCAGACGATAAAAATCAACTATTAATTGAATTTTTAAATAATGAATTTGGTTTAACTATGTCAAATGATCGCAATCTTAGCACAACGAAATACAAAACTACTATTGATGCGGTCTTTATTAGACACTTAAATAGGTTCGAATCAAAACTGTTCGTTTCTTACTTCAGCTATCATAAACCTACTGTATCAGTTTTAGAGATTAGCGATGATGGTTCTGGTAAAGATGATGATGAAAAAGTCGTTGAAATTATGGATGGAAGAATAATCTTTATTCTGTAAGCATCTGAAGAAGTCGTTTGTAACGACGAAACGCGTCATGCTATGTAGTCAATAAAGTGTAAATCAAAAATTCAAGTGTTTGAATTTAAGTTTATATTCAATTATAATGGATTTACAACAAGTAAACGCCAACACTATCAAATATCGTTTCTGGTATGTTTTACAACACACTTCTTCACAATTCTGTCGGATTTCATTTGCCTATAAATTCAAGTCCAAATTCTGAAACAAAACTATGAAGAATGAACAAATTTTTATGTAAATTCCATTAATTTTGTCACTTAATTCGTCATTCAAGTCTAGTTTCGTTTTGGAATTTACACTTGAATTCGTAGGTAGTGAAAACCCGACGAATTAGTGAAGAAAGAACAATTTTTCAAGTAAATTCCGTTAAAAACTGCAATATTATTGCGAAAATATTGTATACTCTTGATAATGGTAACCCTCCGAAACGTATGGACAGTTTCCAATATATTCAGTGAAACTTAAGTCAAGTGTGTTAATTTAATAGTTTTTAACATAATGTTTCACCAGGATATAAGCGACTCCGTGTCATTTACTGAATTCCATTAATTTTGTCACTCAATTCTTCATTGAATTCAAGTTTCGTTTTGGAATTTGAACTTGAATTAGTAGGTAGTGGAAAACAGACAAAATAGTGAAGAATCTACATTGCCCAACCTTTAAACAGAAACTACGAAGCAGATTCGAATAATATAGAATACCTATAAATGTCTTTTGCTTTTCTTCGAGACATTCTTTGGGTTCAACTGATTATTTTCACTTACAGCAACAATTTTATCTGTTGCCTCGTCATAATTCATTTGTAGTCAACCAGATCACTCAATCTACTAGAGCAGGCCATACATGTTATATTTATTTTGAAACTACCTAAATAATATTCACCTTTTCTGCCACTTCACATAAGTCCAACGCAATGTCTACACCTGAGGGTCCTGCACCTACCACCAGTACTTTCAGTTTAGAGAACGGCTTTTTACTTCTGTACTTTCGACTGTGGATGATGAATCCCTTGAATTTCTCTTGGCCCTGAATGTGAGGCAACCTAGGTTCATTGAAGTGACCATTGCAAACCATAACTGATTCAAATTGCTTGATTACTTTAGTGTTTGTGGGTTTGTTTATAGCTGTCATCTCCCATAAATTAGATTCCAAGGGTCGAACGTCAGTTACGATATGGTTTGTCTGTGAAATTATGATTATTATGCAGTCTTTATGAAATTAACTACTTATATATATTTCAAAAAAATTCATTACACTGAGTTTAGATTTTGATGATGGGAAATATATGACAAAAACATTTCAGTGTTAGTTTCAGTTGTTTCATTTTTTATTAAATCAGGAGAAATACACGATAATGAACTTTTCAAGATATTTTCATGTGAAGTAATTATTGTTAATTTTTTCCAGAAACTCACCCTGATGATATTTTCTAATTTGAAATGTTTCACATATTGATTGAGGTAATCTAATATTTCTTCTTGTGTAATATAGGATTTTTCTTGATCTGGAATTGGGAAATCTGGAAACCCCATTACTTCTTTCGGTAGATTTGTTCTGAAAATTGAAATGCTACATCTGTTTAACGATATTGTTCTGATATTTTCATATTCCAGAGATAGATGCTTAAGAATTATTGAGAACATAAAAAAGGTTTCGAAGTTATATGAAGTGAAGAGAATCAAATTATTTGTTGAAGGTAATCATCTTTATTCTTTTTTCAGAAAAGGTCAAACCTGGTGCAACACTTTTCACCGGTTTCGAAAGTCTAACAGGGTTCAATGTAAAGTGATGTAATAAATGATGTAATTTATATACCTAACAATCAATTTGTTTTCATTGAACTAGTTGGATCAAGACAACCACAAACACTCATGTAGCAATGTGCGTGAAACTGGCTACCGGTTTTCCAGCGACCGTTTTGACTAAAGTGCGCACACACGCTACGATCGGCGGGATCTACTACAATATGATATTGCGAATAAATCATAATAAGTCAACATTTTGATGGAATTTTTGATGTGATTAGATGAGAGTAAGTAATATTATTACGAAATAATCATTTTCAGAATTTGTTCAATCCATTTACGAAAAATATCATCCCCTTAAGGTATAAGGTGATGAGATACAAAACACTTGTCATATTTATAAAGGAGATGATATGTTTCGTATATTGTTTGAACAAATTCTGGAAATGATTACTTCGTGATAATATTATTCATTTACATCTATTTGAATCAAAATTTCATCAAAAAGATGGCCTGGTGAGAAATAAGCAGCGTAGAGAATGAAGGGAGATTGAATTATTTGAAAGGGGTGAAACGAGTAGTAAATGGATTTAACAAATTCAGAAAACGAATTAATTTCATTGAGAATGTTTATTTCGATGTATTCCTTTCAAAGGTTTTCGAAATAATTGAATATTTTCAAAAATAATAGGTATAACAAAAAACACTTGTCATATTTATAAAGGGGTTGATATTTTTCGTAAATGGATTGAACAAATTCTGAAAACGAATGAATCTCATTAAGAATGTTCATTCCGATGTATTCCATTCGAAATTTTTCAATATAAATGAATATTTTCAAAAATTCAAGGTATATCATAAAAGACTTGTCATATTAATGGAGGGGATGATATGTTTCGTAAATGGATTGAACAAATTCTGAAAATGATTATTTCGTGATAATATTATTCATTTACATCTATTTGCATCAAAAATTCATCAAAAAGATGGCTTGGTGAGAAATTGGCAGCGTAGAAAATGAAGGGAGATTGAATTATTTGTAAGGGGTGAAACGAGTAGTAAATGGATTGAACAAATTCTGAAAACGAAAAAATGTCGTTAAGAATGTTTATTTCCGTGTATTTCATTTGAAAATTTTCAAAATAAATGAATTTTTTCAAAAATATAAGGCATATCAAAAAACACTTGTCCTATATATAAAAGTGATGATATTTTTCGTAAATGGATTGAACAAATTCTGAAAATGATTATTTCGTAATAATTTTACTCATTCTCATCTAATCACATCAAAAATTCCGTCAAAATGTTGGCTTATTGACAATAGGTTATAAATCACAATAAGTTTTTGTGATTTATTCGCAATATCATATTGTAGTAGATCCCGCCGATCGTAGCGTGTGTGCGCACTTTAGTCAAAACGGTGGCCGGAAAACCGGTGGCCAGTTTCACGCACATCATGTAGCATCGCATCATAGTTGGTCGTTTTTTCAACAAGATAGGCCAGTTTTGTGAATTTTTCAGAATATGTGTTTTTTGTGACATTATAAGAATCAATTTTCAGGAGAATTCATATGAGAAAAGTGCAAGAGATAGGTAATTATATATTTAGTGGCACCGACATTGATGATAATAATAATTAATAATAAAAAATATTGGGGAGCCCAACCTGTGATCTTACCTCGAAAAATTCTCGAAATTTTATACGAGAAACAGTAGGTTTTGAAGTTTTTTCATAAGCATTTACTCTACTTTGGAAACGTTGACATCCGGGAAATTCGATAAGTCTGAGACATATTTCTGTGAAAAACTAATCCAATTTACAGTCATAAATATGCCTATAAACTATTACAGATTAGAGAATAGCTCTGAAAATATTGAAATCTTTGAATGAAAACATTGACTATTATTCAAGTATAACATGTAATATTTCTAAGAATTTTTCGAAGAAATTTACAAAGTACAAGAGTACTTTGATTGAAAAGCGAAATAACTTGTGGAGTCTTTCAAACACACATTCCAAAATGTTCATGACTATAACTCCTTCCACTGCAGATACAAATGAAGCCCTAGTATATTTTCTCCATATCAGCAACATTAGATGGAAGCATTTTTCATTAATTACCTCTATTGAGTTCATTCTGTGGCAATAAAGACGTAAAGAAGAATAAGTTCTTAAGAATAAGTAGCATTGGGCCAAAGTAGCGTGCACATTTTTAGCGTACCTCAGATTTGCCCTCTGCAGAAAATGTTCCATTGTCCATTCAGTTCGGCGAAGAGGTAGTAGACCAAAATTTATGAGCAAAATTTAATTTTTGGCAAGTCGACGAAACGCGTCACATTATAAACAATGAAAGTGTAAATCAAATTGAAGGGTTTGAATTATCATATACTTATTGAAAATGTAATAGTTTCAACATTGTTCAAAACTGTTGAAAGGAGCAATTTTGGCAATACAATTTTGGTTTTTATCGTACTTTCGTTTGAGATAATCATTTAACTCCAATAATGATGGATGTGCTATAGTTGTCAATTCCGTTGATAACTTAAATATGTCGATATTTCGAATTTTTCACGGAATTACCTATCACCTACTAGTTTTTATCAGTTGATGAATCAAAATAAATATAGACAAACTGAATATAAAAAATTAAGACCTCAATTATACTTCAACCGAATCAAAGCTAAACTTGATATTACAATATAATTATTTATCTGTTTTATTTTGTAATGTGTGTGATAGAATACTATGAATACTCGATGAAAACTTATATATAAGTAATGAAAATGAGATGACAACTTTACAGTTTAGAAATATATCAGAATAAATACTCCAATTATCGAACTTGATGTCATTATCCGGGATATTTCGATGATTTTTTATTACCTGATATAATATACGTTCTAATTTTGTTTTGAGAAGGTAATTCATATAAGTTATCTTTTCACAGAACAGAAAATAATATTTCATACCTCAAATTACATAAATTTGTTCCCAAAAAAACAACGAATAATTTTCCGAAATGATGATTGAAGATCGAGATACTGGTCGAAATATTAGTTACAAAAGTAATATGATAAGAATGAAATAAAACGATATAACATAAACTATGTACTTATGCATTGATAAAACACTTTGATTCACTAATCATTATTCACTCATTCATGAATCTTAATTTTAATTTTTGTCCAATTTGTATTTTTCTGCCGAAAGTGTGACAAAAAACTCTCAAACCCTATGTTGAACTGTTACAAATCGTGAAATATGAGATGTAGTCTACAGGGCTGTACCTAAGAAAGCTGGCGCTAGACTTAATAAACAATGTCTAAATAGTTTAGAATGGGGCAAATGAAATTCGCTGCTACGAAACCTACAGATGAAAATGGTATTTGAAACCATTTTTTTGTTCTGGTTTTGTATTTTAGTAAAATATATGTTTTCAATCCAAACTAAAATCTGTATCAATCAAAAATATATACATTCTTCTTATCACACAACGTTATTTTAAACATTCAAAAACCTATAACATTCAATGTTCCCATTTTATTATTTCAGTCATTTGTGACTTAAACAATTCATTTATTAGAATTCTTATATTTAACGTGCAGACTCATTGCTGTGTCAGTTCGGCACTGCTTTCTGAAATTATGTCTATATACTCGTAAATCTTTCACTGCAAGCAAGGAATTTCGGGTATCAGGTAGTTGGGGCCACATCTGTTTCAACAGATTGTACGTTCGTACTTTCGTATTTTCAACAAATCGTGTTTGCAAAAGTTGTCAGATAATTTCAAAATATGTAATATGTTTCCAATTTCGAATTAATAATAAATGAATAAATAAACAAATGAATTTTATACATCTCATACGCTCATCTATATGAGCGAAAAATTCAATTGATATTTTTCATTTAGCTTCACTTAAGAAGTGCAACGCAATAGAACTTCAGTTTCCTGAATAAGGTTTTCAATTGCAATTTACAGAGGTTGCAAATTATTGAATCGTATTCAAGAAAAAGCAATTCTCTGTTGTATACAATTGTTTATCATTATATTGTTAATTATCCATCCAATCAAATGCGTGTGAAACGAATAATCTAGCGAACATAATCTGGAATACAATTCCACAACATTTTTGAAAAATATTCAATCATTAATTATTGAATGTATTGTAGGACATTCATAGCATAACTCTGATTTTGGAAATCATTTTTAAGTGTAATGTGTATGTTTGTAGATTATGCCGAATATCATTTACGGATGACAGAAAATTTTGTGACTTTCGTGATATTTTCATTTGAAAATACTATCTCGATTATGAAATAACGGACAAATTGGTAATAGAAATACATGATCATGAAAAACCGGATCAGTAGAGAAACTAACACTTCAGTTCATGAATTCCATAAATTGAACACTTCGAATGATAAAATCGATATTAAAACTGATTTAACAATATTATCGACAAAAAATTCGCCAACAAATGATTTCTCGAATTGTTGTTTGAATTAGGACATACTTCCTGAAATATTGTTGGCTAATTAGTAGTATTCATTATAAAATATATAAATAGTATAAAATAATATTATAAAACTACAAAGGTTCAACAAATCAATCTTCCGAATACATATTTTGTTTCAAATGTATCAAAAAAATATTTCAAAACCCCATACCGGAATTTGCTCAAAAAGTTTTAGAACTCTAACCTAGACAATGTATTAATGCAGATATGAAACTTTTTTCTGAGTTTCTATCTAAGAACAGATATTTTCCCTTCTCTAGACTCTCGATATGAAGACCGAACTCCATTGATCTCCTACAGTTTTAAAAAATTTTAGAAAGTGTGAAATGAGTTGTCAATTACAATTCCGAACCTTGGATATATGTGTACTTAATATGTGAAAATGTATATAAATATGTATTAAATGTGTACTCGAAAATGTACATTTAGTTCATAAGGGCCTAAATGGGTTTCGCTTCCACAAAACGTACATATGAAAATTGTATTTACCAATAATTCTTTGTTTCTGAGGTCTATATTTCTGAAGTCAATACTGATGAGGTTAATAATTTACATAACATTGAAAATTGTGAGATAATTCTGAGAAATACATTCAAGGTGGTTGAATATTCGTCTACCTAGTAGTGAAACATGCTGAAATATTAATTGAATGAAAACACTTCTTGATAATTGTATCGAAATGCCACCACATTTGCAAAGGTTAAACTTTACAAATTGAATCAATTTAATTTTTGGAACTCAGCTAACAGCCCTCACAACATCGGCCAAAATTATCATACTCTTCATGAAACTGTAATAATTTGTTACATTCGATTCATGATAAAATCTTTTTCAATATTTCAAAAATGTTTCAATGCGTACTAGTTACTCCCAAACTTGGAATAAACTTTTAATGTTTGGCTCTGAAAAGAAAATTTCTCTCATGGTTAACGAAATCGTGTAACTTGCGAAGTAGAATGAACTCGAATCTACAGTCATTCTGTGGCTTTGTTTTAAAAGGGCCTAAGTCAAAATAGTTGAGATATTTGAGATTTTTGAGAATGACTTAGAATAGATCTTTCTTATATTAAGATTCCCATTATTATTTTTTGTATTTTTTTATTAATAGTATGAAGAAACATTATTTTATCATATGAATTTTTTTCAACTTGTTTTAACTTGAGAAAAATTGACATCAACTCTTATTATTATAACCAAGCCACAGAATTTAAAATATAATATAGAAGTGATATAAAACAATTGCATATATTTGTACCGCCCGATTTTTACAATCAGCGACTTTCAATGTTTTGCACCTATAACCATCAATGTTTTACCATTCTTGTCATATTGAATTTTACCATCTATTTTATTGTCAATTTTTAAACTTAACTTGCACCCCATTTGTAGTTGTATTTCGGCGCTGGCTCAACAAATCATAAATCTTTCACTTGAAGGGATTTCAGTATTCAGGTACTTGGGACATCTGTTTTGTCAGATTCTTACTCGTATGCACCAAGAACAACTTTTTCACGAGTAATTTATTAGATTAGCGAATAATTCAGTTTATATTTCCATTATGTTTCACTTAATAAATTCGACACGATAGATCTTTACTTTACTAAATTGATTAGGCTGAAAATTATTCAATCATATTTAGGAAATAATACTTCGCAATTGTATACAATTGTTTGTACAATTATAATTTATTACTGCCTAATTGAATGAATGTGAAACGAAGATTAATCCAGCGAACACAATCTGGAATCAATACAATTTCCCAAAACACTTCAAATAAATTTGATAATTTTTATATATTATAAGACATTCATAGGAGAACTCTGATTTCGGAAATTTTTTTTGTGTTTTATTCGCATGTTCGTCGATTATACCGAAATATTCATTGTGTACTAATAACAATAAATCTTTGTGCCGTGAACTATAAAATACCAAATATAGTTAGCTTAGCATAAATATATTTAGCATATTTTTGATATTTAAAAACTTTTAACTCGATTATGAAAGAACGAGACAAATTGATCAATGAAATCAATGAAAAACCTGATCTGTAGAGAGAACTAACACAGTAGATGGTAATGACAGAATCAAGATATCAATGGATTGAAAAATATCTTGTGATAAAAAACAGCAAGATTGTTTCTACCTATTGAAATATACCAATAATTGATGTCCTATTTTATATTTATATATATATATATATATATATATATATATATATATATATATATATATATATATATATGTATATTGTATATCATATACTGTTATATAAATATATATATATATATATATATATATATATATATATATATATATATATATATATATTTCAAATTGATTTATTGCCTGTTTAAGATAGTTTATTTACAATGTTTTCAGCAAAACTTTATTTTCGTTGACGTTTCGTTTCACAACTTTGTCAAGACTAATTTAATTGATTAGTGTTGACAAAGTTATGATATACAACGAAAAGTCAATGAAAATAAAATTTTTCACTCCATTGTCCTTCAAGGGATATATGTTAGAGAAATATTGAAATCCATGCTACATCTGATAGAAATGCGAGACAGCTGTTTCGTTCTACAAGTAACTCGTTAATCGCACCACGTCCATCGAGGGAGGAACGATTTCAATCCCGAAGGATCTTCTTATGACTCCAAGTGGAAAACCGTCAAGTAATGAATACTTCACAATTCCATCGATAGGAATCAGTAGAAAACATATCTCAGATTATAGACACACGAACCATCGAACGTTCACATTTCTTTCAAACACGTAGGTGTCTAATATTAATACTACAATGAATGTTCTAGTATTCATTATCTCAGATATTTCATTCTGTGCTGTTAGTAAAAAAAAACTTTATATATATATATATATATATATATATATATATATATATATATATATATATATATATATATATATATATATATACTCGAGATTCATGAATCGTGAATAGTAAGTCAATACTGACATTTTGAATTGAAATATCGAAATAGTTCAAATAAAACATAGAGCTGACTTCACAAATGTTATCAACAAAAACACAATCCATCACTTTCGAGAGTGAATATTTAGTGCGTTTCGAAAAACATCGAACTTGTTGGAAATACCATACGGCGCCGTTTATTTTTATCATGGCAGTCATCAGTGGCATGATAATTTTTGAAAACGTTCAAAAGTTCTTAAAAATTTGGGAAAGGTGTTAATTCACGAATATAAATTCTCGAATATGGTAAGATAGTGTTTGTGATGAGATCAGTGCGTGGAATTTTGAATGTTTTGATCTTATTCATCTTTATATATTTTTTTCAATTATATATATATTTTTGTTACCTTAGGCCTTGATACATAGCAGAATATACCGGAAATCCGTATTTATCAGTTTCGATGTCGTCTGTATATAGCCAAGTACCCCCAATTTGGGGTGACATCTCGAAAATTTCACATTCATGACCATTTTCTATCAGATGCCTGGCCGAAGACAATCCAGCAGCACCGCCCCCTACTATCGCTACACGCATCTTAACTAGCACTATTTCACTATTAAGTTATTATATTTCTGAAGTACGCGACCATCCAACGGTGAGACGTTGGGTCTCCAGCTCTTTCGTATGTACAACTACAATAATACACTGAGCTCAAGTCACCAACTCCACTTATTATCTGTTGTGACGTGTTGAAATGAAATGTGAAAAAAGATTAATATTCCTGTTTTCTTACAAATTATTTTGAATTTGCATTCAATTCTGGATTTCCTGTCTTTATCTCCGATGTCTTGAATGGATTCATGAAATGTTTGAACTTTGGTGCTCCCAATTTTGCAATTCCTGATGTAATATTTGTTTTTGATCCAATTCCATACTTGAAATCGACAAATGAATCACCTAAATTAATTAAAATATTGTGCCATGTTGCGATTCTCACCTTTTTGATTATTATATT
This sequence comes from Henosepilachna vigintioctopunctata, assembly GCA_030704895.1. Classification (NCBI taxonomy): domain Eukaryota; kingdom Metazoa; phylum Arthropoda; class Insecta; order Coleoptera; family Coccinellidae; genus Henosepilachna; species Henosepilachna vigintioctopunctata. Next base: position 6,151,077 of record JARQZJ010000031.1, read on the forward strand.
CTAAAGTTTTTGAAATATGAAAATCGTCGAAATGAATCAGAGATAAACGTATTTAGCTATAAATAAAAGGCTTTTTCCTTTGGTGAGAACTTTTTGTACACCATCTAATCATTGCACTTTGAATTGTAACTATAAGATGTGTATAATTTTTTCTTCAGTATAATCTCTTGAAAACACTGAATAGCAAATATATTCGAAACGTCAAACTCACGTTTGTGTAAACACAACGAATATCGTGGCGAAACGTCATAAAACAGAGTGAAACATAAGATATAATTCGGTACCACTGCAGGTACCGGATAGATAACTTCACTAAATTTTAAAGACACCTGCTTATTATTATGATTTCATTACTCTACATGAATAAGCATACAGTTTTCTTCTATCCAAGATTTTATACAAGATGATAATTATAACTACGTATCATAGGTGGTGCTCTAAGCACCACCTATTGCCATTATATGTCGAAGAAAATAAGAACTTCAAAATAATGAATTATGTTTGGGACTGAAGTAGTTATGTTTATTATTTCTCTGTTTTAGCAGCTATATAAAGTAATATAGTGAAGTAATAGATCAATATTAAGTAATAGATTCGATTATGTTAGAACGCCTGACATGATAAATATGAAATATGGATGGTGAAGTCTAAAATAAAAATATTTTTTTATCCCGGAAATATGCGTGGTTTCCCTAAGGGATATATTCTGCTATTATTTTCCACAGAGGAATGCACTGACATTATTTCTTGAATTATTCTCTCAAAATGCGAGTCAAAAAAAGTTCAAAGGCTAATGATGTAAATTGAAATGAATTGTGAAAGGGTTTTTTTTAAAGGTATGGAACTCTAAATTGCAATAAAACAACGATGGATCATTCGATTGACAAGAAGTTTTCTTTATTCGAAAGATAATCTTGTGCCATTAAATTTTGAATATGATTTCTGGCATATGACCGCCATGGCTGGCTCGGATGTAGTCCAATCTGGACGTCCAATTTTCGATGACTTTTTCCAACATTTGTGGCCGTATATCGGCAATTACACGGCGAATATTGTCTTCGAAACGGTCAAGCGTTTGTGGCTTATCCGCATAGACCAATGACTTTACACAGCCCCACATAAAGTAGTCTAGCGGTGTTAAATCACAAGATCTTGGAGGCCAATTCACAAGTCCAAAACGTGAAATTAGGCGGTCACCAAACGTGTCTTTCAATAAATCGATTGTGGCACGAGCTGTGTGACATGTTGCGCCGTCTTGTTGAAACCACAGCTCCTGGACATCATGGTTGTTCAATTCAGGAATGAAAAAGTTAGTAATCATGGCTCCATCAGATGTAGATGATAAAGTAACCTAAAATACATTGAGGAACGCCAGCATTTATCCTGAAGTATCGGGAAATGACCATAAAACATTTTTCTTTTGAATTGTGGGGAAATGACCATAGAATACTTTTCCTTCATTGCCTTTTACTGAAATAAATTTAATAATGGAGAATTACCATTGACTGTAACGTTGTGGCCATCATCGTTTTTGAAGAAGTACGGACCAATGATCCCAGCAGCCCATAAAGCGCACCAAACAGTCAGTTTTTCTGGATGTAACGGTTTTTTGACATACACTTGAGGATTATCTTCACTCCAAATGCGGCAGTTTTGTTTTTTGACGATTAAGTTTGTTAACGATTTTCCGCACAGAACCATTATTTTCGAAATAAAATTGCACTATTTGCAAGCGTTGTTCCGGCGTGAGTCTATTGATGATGAATTTCCAAACCAAACTGAGAATAAATCACTTCTCAGCTGTTAAATCGGTCACCATCTTCAACAGTAATGTCAACTTTAAGTTCTATACCTTTAAAAAAAACCCCATTTATAATACCGTCATAACTAAATTTTTGGTTTCATAGAGTCAGATACAAGTAAAGGATTTCGACATTATTTTTTATACTTCTCAACTTTAGTGGTAGTTTAAGAGTCAGTGAATGACAAAGAGAGCTTTTCATATCGAAAGTTTCCATATTGTGAGTAGAATTTAGGTTGAGATTCTCACTACACCACACTTCATGATTTAGTGATATAACTGAGTTAGTTTTATTTACAACATGATTCCAGAACCTACATTGAAAAATATATACAAATAAATAAAATTGGATTGTCTGCTTCAAAATACAAATATCAATATTCATAATAAAATGAATTCAGTATATGCATATCAAAATATATATGATATGATATGACCGATTTGGACGGGATTTACTTCACTTACTTCACCGAAATATAGCCAAGATGCGATGCAGGCTGAATTTCTTCCCTAAATATCGATTTACAATTCTTTGAAGAGATAAAAGAAGGGATATTGCATCGATATATACAGCTGCACCTGTCTACTTGAATTTGGGTGTGAAGATATAATGATAAACTAGGAAAAACATATAGGGGAGAGTGGGGTAATTGCGAACACTTAAGGGAGAATTCAAATAAAACAAAACCATACTAAGTTACGAATACCATTTATTGCCAAAAGTTTACTTAAACTAATCAATCTTCTGTTTTCATAATCAACGTAGATACATTTTCAAAATAAAATCAACTAGTAACTAAAAAACAAAACCCTTGTTTCCGGGATTACCCCACAGCACGTGGGGTAATTACGAACACAGTGTGGGGTAATCTCGGATAGTTTGGGGTAATAACGGAATGGTCTAATTCCTACAAAAATCACAGAGAAAACCCTTTGACGTGCTTTCACCACTTGTGCATTTTTCATGGGCCCATAAATTACATTTGTGACATTTAATCCAATCTTCATCTGGAGGATCCTCATACTTCTCGTCACAAATTAGGCAATAATACTCTTTATCCGTCGTAATTCCTTCATTGAATTTCTTCTTTTTGCATGGTATATTCTTTTTTTGCTTCTCCTTTTCAAAATTTTCATTTGCAAATGCTCTAAGATTTTTCACTCCTTTTTTCCCTTCATTTTTACTTGCGGTCTTTTCAGTTTCTTTCATATCCTCTTTATATTTCTTTTTTTGTTCTTTTTCCTCAAGAGTGTCTTTCATCGGAGTACTGGTTATAACAATTGAATGTTTTTTTCTGGAAGTTTGTTTACTCTTATATTCTGGCAGTATGGGAACATTAACAATATTTTTAAGTGGAATTGATTCATTCAACATAACTAAAGGGGTGGCTGGTCTTTGCTGCAACTTTGATGATGGTAATACTTGAGAATTAGGGGTCACTGGTCTATGCAAATTGCTGAGATTTTCAAGGGACAATGATGCTGAATCTACGAATTGTTCATCAAATTTAGTTGTATCTATTGGCCAAATGCCAGCTGCGCGGAATCCGTTTGCTGCTTTCTCTATATTGCTGATGCGGTTAAAAGCCTTCGTAAAGAGTTCTACGACCTCATATTGTGTAATTTTTCGGCCTACATTTGAAGCCATGTATAAGTCGCATTCTCTGTTATAAGCCGTCTTGATGGGTCCGAAATATGTTAGGTCTAGTGGCTGCATACGATGCGATGTATGAGGTGCAAGAGACAATAATATTATTCCATTCTGGCGACAAAGCTGATAGCAAGCAAGACTAACATGGCTTTCATGATTGTCTAAGATAAGCAAAATTGGTTCTTCTAGAGTTGGTTTAGCAAAATATATGAAATGATGTAACCAATCCACGAATAGGTTCTCGTTAATCCAACCAGAATCGCTAACTGCTGCGATCATATCAGCATTGCCTCCTCGCAACAGATTAGCATTCATTCGCTTTCTCTTGAAAATAAAAAATGGAGGAACATACTTTCCAGAAGCACTAAATGCGCAAACAACTGTCGTTGTCGTGCCTCGTTCATCACTTGTTGCCATACCAACTTGCTTTTGTCCTTTTGGCGCCAAAATTCTTGAATTTCTTTGGACATTAGAAATACCGGTCTCGTGACACATTGTAAATATGATTACCATCAAAGTGATATTTTGCTTGCACGGCTTCTAAATTGTTGAAAAACATTTTTACCTCCGATTCATTGAAAGCTGTTATGCTATTGATAGAAGTAGACTCGGGCTTACGAAGCGAAATTTTAGGGTGTCTCTTTTTAAATCCATAGAACCAGTCTTTTCCTGCCATTTGGGAAGTTTTGTCAAAATTATGCTTCAATTGATTCACTTCTGCAAATTTAAATGCTATTTTTCGCACCATCTCTATTGTTAAACCATAAAATACTTTGCTGCACTGAATGATATGATGCTCTAACTCCTTTTCTTGTGAATCAGTAAATATAGCTTTTCTACCAGTTTTTGGTTCATCTATAATTTCTTTCTTGAGATAGTCATGTATAGTACTTTTTGGAACAGAATAAGTAATAGCTGCCTTTCCTAAGGACAGTATTTTGTTCCTCACATCGTGAACGGCTTTTTCTGAATCTTCTAATTTGTATTTGGTCTCAGTCTTTCTTTGGTAATGTCGTGGCATCTGAAATAGATATAGTAAGTATACATATTTTCAACACAAGGGTTACAGTCTGTTAAAACTATATTTTAGGTTACGTACAAAGGAAACGAAATCCATAGCAGTTAACTGTTGACAACAAATATTGTAAATAAAAGATGAAATTAAATCTATTTAGGGGTAATTGCGGACGGTCGAGATTGCCCCGTCTAAGTCGTCCGCCATTAGCCGACACACAGAAATACGCAAAACTAAATTTTTATTTGAGGTTAGAATCGAGTGATGCAAGCGCCGAGTACATTAAAACCTTATCTAATTACATGTCGATATACATAAAAGATACCAGATTTCTATGTCATAAATGCTATAATATACAACTTATCAATATTATACTAAAATTAGATGAAATTGTTGAAAAAAATTCAATTCTACATACCTTGCAAATCGTGCGCAGCCTCTCCCAGCTACTCAATGTCCCGCACTATGTTCGAACTCGACTCGAGATTGAAGCATTGAGAATATCTGCTATCCTTTTCTAACACATCTAAACTGACGTGTTCGGCATTACGCGCCGTCCGTGATTACCCCACTCTCCCCTAATTTTTTACTCAGAAAATCAATATTCTGGGGAGGTAAAAGGCTGCATATTGGCACTGCTAGGGCTCATGGTTTTTCATTCCTGAGATTTGAGATATATAGAAATTCATGTTTATATATGCATACGACTTTACTGTATATTCCTGTCTTCTGATTCACAAGAGGATTTTTGAAAATTGAACGCAACTGAAGAATAATTTGTAACACGCAATAGTGACTGTTGGTGTTTTCAATGTATGTAAGCGTAAGCTCCGATTTATATATTTTCTTAAATTTATCCCTAGAAGGATAATGGGAACATCACATTCTGAATGTTTCACATAGCCTGCTCTGCTGTAATATCTTTTGATTAATTCGTAAAAATTTATCGAGAGGAAGTTATAGATGACTGTTAATATTGAATATTTACGAGTGCGATGATATGAGCACGATAACTATAGAATTCACTTTCTTATAGTGTATTCCTTCATGTTTTTGATAGCTCTTGATAGCAACGTCTAGAAAGATAAGAAAAGTCTACTATCGCAACCTAGATGGCATTAGTTCAGGAAATTAGATGAAATTGTTCATCTTATGCAGTATCGCAATTGATAAGGACGTGTGAAAATTTTAATGTAAGATGTATTCATGTTTTTTCTATTGATTCCTGAGATTTGAGGTGTATTTATTTTCTTAAACTTTAAGAAGCTCATGGCTTCTAACAGGGTTAGTTTGTAATCTTTTTGTTCCGCATGCAATATTTTAAAATTGTTGTTGAAGCAGTTGTTCTCTCCTATAAGGTGTGTTACATATCGGTTTTTTCTTTTTCTTGTGTTCAGATATTCTAAGCCTGAAATTTCTGCCATTTTTGCCAGAATCCATGGAGATTAACAAGATGAAGAAATCGAATAGCATATTGAATAACCAAATTTCAAGGAATAATTCTCCATTATTAAATTTATTCCAGTAAAAAGCAATAAAGGAAAAGTATTCTATGGTCATTTCCCACAATTCAGAAGAAAAATGTTTTATGGTCATTTCCCCATACTTCAGGATGAATGCTGGCGTTCCACAATGTATTTCAGGTTACTTTATCATCTACATCTGATGAAGCCACTTTGTTGGCGAAACAATATTGTCATGTTTGATTAAATTATTGTGGAAGTCGAAAAACTGCTTAGTTTCATTTAAATTATACACACACACACACAAACACACACATACATATATATATATATATATATATATATATATATATATATATATATATATATATATATATATATATATATATATATATATATATATGAATGAGATTGAATTCTCGCTTAACTCTTGCTGAAACATAATTGAATATTAAAATAAATTAACAAATAATGACTTTAATAACAGTCTTGAAAATGAGCTAACGCTCGAAACATGTTGACTATACATATTGTTGAATAAATCGTGAAACATTAAGCCAAGAGTTTAATTTATATTATATATATATATATATATATATATATATATATATATATATATATATATATATATATATATATATATATATATATACAACGTAACGATAACGATAATAATAACAACGTAAAGGAAATTTTAAATGTTAGAACTCCTAAAGGCGTCTTTGATTCGGATCACTATCTCCTCCAAATAAAAACAAAATTTCAACCCAACAGAAATAAAAAATTTACACCCAGAAAAGTTAGGTCCGATCCAGAATATCTGAAACTTCACAAGGATGCAATCATTGCACAAATCGATCAGGAAGAATCGACGAATTGGGAAATCCTTACAAAGAATATTCAGAAAGCCATCACACTAGGACAACCTCCTCGCACCAGGAAACACCGCTGGTGGAACTTAATCTGCGACCAAGCAGTCGACAAGAGAATAACTGCATGGAAAAAATTTAACGGCAATAAAAATGAGGAAAACTGGGAGAATTTCCTTACAACTCAAAAACAGGCCTCCAAAGTAATTAGAAGAGAAAAACGGAGATACGATAATAATAGGTGTCACGAAATCCAGAAGGATTTCACCAATAATAATACTAGAGATTTTTACAAAACTTTCAGAGAAAACTTGCGAGGATACCAAGCGCCCACTCTTTGCTTCAGAAAACCCGATGGCGCGTTGGAAACTAACACAAAAAATAACTGCAAAATGTTAGCCGAATATTTCAGCACCCTTCTCAACTGCAGTCCACCCCAAGAAAAACTTATGTTAGACTTTTCGGGGTTTACGCATCCAGACTCGCAAGCCCCTGATATGGAAGAGATTACGGCAATTATCAAGCAACTCAAAAACAACAAAGCAGCAGGAGAAGATGGGATTATTGCGGAACTCTGGAAACTGAACGATACTACTTTGACCCGAAAACTTCATCATTTAATATCAGAAATATGGAGAACGGAACAGATACCAGAGGATTGGAAATGCGCTTTGATACATCCATTGCACAAAAAGGGGGACAAAATGGATATCAATAATTACAGGGGAATTTCCTTACTCCCGGTTGCCTACAAAATACTTTCTAAAGCACTCCTAAACAGAGTAGAACACCAAGCGGATCCACTAATTGGGGAATACCAAGCTGGATTCAGAAAAGGCCGATCATGTGCTGAACAGATCTGGACTTTGAAGACGATATTACAGATGAGGAAATGTAGAAATACAGTGATCACATTCATTGACTTCAAAAAAGCATATGATTCGGTAGACCGCGAAACCCTTTCCGAAATCATGAAAGAATTTGGAATCGATCGAAAGACCCGAACAATTATAAAACAGACACTTACAGGTACAACTTCCAAGGTAAAATTTATGGGCGAAATATCAGATCCCTTTGAAATCAAAAACGGGGTGCGGCAGGGGGACGGACTTTCGCCAATTCTTTTCAATATTGTTTTAGAAAAGATCATAAGGGAATGGGAACTTCACGTGAAGGGCATACAAGTGGGTATCAAAAAAGAAAATAGAATAAATGTCAAATGTCTCGCCTTCGCAGACGATATTGCTATCATCACAGACAACAGAACTGAAGCCATTCGCGCCGTGGAAAAACTACATGAAATTGCGCAGAAAACCGGGTTACAAATTTCTTATGATAAAACCAAATACATGGAAAGAAAACCAAAAGATAAATCTTCTCTTATGACAAAACATGGTGAAATTCTGCAAGTAGGCCATTTTAAATACCTCGGGGAAGTTATACAGTCCTCAGGTTTAAACCGAATCGCTAATGAACAGAGAATAACCAAGCTCCAAAGGGCCTACAAACTAACATGGGCTCACTATAACAAAAAGTGCGTTTCGAGAGGCGCCAAATTGAGGCATTATAACACAACGATTCTTCCAGAAGCAATCTACGCAGCTGAAACAATGGTTATTGGCGGCCATTCAAGAATTAGAGAAATAGAAAAACAAGAACGAAAAATTCTCAGAAAGATTTACGGGCCAATCAATAGAAACGGTATTTGGATGAAAAGACCTCAAAATGAATTGTATCAAAAGACAAATACGATAACGGAAGAAATCAGAAAACGACGAGCAAAGTTCTATGCACATATCTACAGAATGAAACAGTCCAGAATACCGAAGAAACTACTCAATATAATTATGAATAGTAAATGCGGAACAGAGTGGCTAAAAGAGGTCCAAAAGGATCTACATCAAATCAATATAAAAAATCTCGAAGATCGCACTGATTGTCGCTATAAAATCGCACATATAAAGTTTGAGCAAAAATTAAATCGTCAACCTGGAGTAGAGTGGACAGATGAACGGAAGAAAGAGCATTCAGAGAGGATGAAGTGTTTTTGGGAGGCAAAAAAGATGAAGCAAAATTCCTAATGATTGCGAATTCAAGTTCAGTCGCTCTCCTCATGGGGAACAATCGAAATAATAATAATAATAATAATATATATATATATATATATATATATATATATATATATATATATATATATATATATATATATATATATATATATAGTGAATACTGGCACTCTTTGAACGAAATATCGGAACATTTCAAATATAAAACAGTCAGAGAACTGTCTTCACAAATGCTGTGAACGAGAACGAAACTATCACTTTTAAAAAAATCTAGATTTGTAAAATATAGTATCTCAATTTATAAGAACGTGTGAAACTTTCAATGTAGATGTCTTCATGTGCTTTTCATTGATTCTAAGATTTCAGATCTACGTTAATCTATGCATTATATAGGCATAGACTTACTCTATATTTCTGTCTTAAAATCGACTAGAGGGTATGTGAGGATTGAAATCTTTGCCTTGCATCTGTTGAACGTGGCGTGGCGTGACTGATGAGTACGATGAATCTATTATTCTCTAACATTGATCCCTAGAAGGACAATGGAGACATCGCATTGTTCATGTTTCACATAGCCAGCTCCGCTATAATATTCTTTGGAATAATTCGTCAAGAATTATCGAAAGAACGTTAAAATGTACACTTTGAAAGCGAATATCTATAAGTAGTATTATCTACAAGTGCGATAACGTAGCAAGGGAACTACAGAATTCTTTTCTTGTTCTTAGTGTTTTCACTCTGGTATATATATATATATATATATATATATATATATATATATATATATATATATATGTATATATATATATGTATGAATGTATGTGTATCTTCCATATATTCTCCTTTTGAATAAAACCTTTGATAACTGAAGAACGCTGGATGAATTTTTATGCCTTGTTGTTCAAGAAACTCTTTGTATGTCAGATGAAAACTGTTTCGACTGGAGATGAAAGTGCAATGATGATTCATCACTGGTACTAGTGATAGGGTGAGAGCGGTTCTCCTTCGAATTATGTTCACAAATATATGACACAATTTGTCATTCCACCAATTTTATAATTACAAGATTATATTCATTCAATTTTGTTAATTAAAATCATCAATCAAGTCCAGCTGATATTCCTTTATTCATTGACTGTTGAATGCTGGGTATTACAAAGTTTGCAGGGCCTCTGAAACTAACGGTAGAATTCTATTAATTTCTAGTGAGAATTCTGACTAGTGGGAAATTTAAAGGTGTGATCAAAAGTGCGTTTTTAGCGTCGTTTTCTCATTTACTTTATTAGCCATATCCTTTTGTCAGCGGAAATACATCATTAGGCTGATAGAGAGAATTCATAGTTAATATACTGACGAGTTTAAGTGTTAGATCGATCTGTAACTCAACACTAAAATAGATTGGCAAAATGGGTGAATATTTGAATTTTTATGCTTCTTTCTGCTAATGTAGTTTTGTATCCGATAAGTTGAATCTTCTCTGTCTTCTTATTTGGAAATTAACGCCATTAACTCTTTTAAATTTCAGAAAAAGAAAGTATGGACTTTGTCGTTCACACACACACACACACACACACACACACACACACACACACACACATATATATATATATATATATATATATATATATATATATATATATATATATATATATATATGTATTATTTGTTTTCGACAGACACTTTTGAGTGAAAGTCTTTTTTCAGTAACGCTGGTGTTTTTCGAATCTTTTTCAATTTGAATATTTTTCTAACAGTTTGTAATTGAAAATTTAAATCAATCTCGAATCCACCTGAAGACACACAAAACAGTTCATTTGCCTGTTTTTGAACAAAGGGAATGAGCTGAAATTTTGGGGTTATGTTCTGATATACGAGAAATAAAAATCTCAGAATTCGCTCGCAGCCCCACCAACTGAGTCCAATTGCAAATCTAAACCTATCTTGAATCTACTTGAATACTCACAAAAAAACAAAATCGGCTTAGTCGTTTAGGAGGAGTTCAGTGATATACACACGCACATTTAATATAATACAGTAATTTTTCGTTTTTACCAACCACGTGCGGACTTTAAGAATGTATTGTTATTTTATATGTATTATCATTGTTCCATAAGGAAAAATTAATACATCTGTGAGGATAGGTAGGTGTTCACTCACTTTCGCATGCAGTTTCGAAGACGACAATCGAGCGTCGAATAACTAGCTTGACGAATAAAGAATTGTTAGATATGAATTGAAGTTGCATCTCAAAGTGGAGACCTCGGTAGCTAAGCCGTCAAAAGCAGTGAAGCGCAAACGTGAAGAGCTGGGTTCGAATCCCAGTCGAGTTCGAAAACTTTTGAAATGCAATTTCAATTCTCCAGTTTCACTATAAAGATAATGATAATACATTTGTAATGTTAATAATATATATATATATATATATATATATATATATATATATATATATATATATATATATATATATATATATATATATATATATATATATATATATATATATAGTTTAAGGATTCGAAGGTCATTCAATACTAGTGAATACTGAGACTCTTATTGCGGACAATTTTCTGTAGTGATCGAATGAAATATCTACAAAGCCTTGCACTCGCGCTACTGTTGTCATGAGTAGGAATCTTGAACGCTAGGGAGAGTTTATACGTCTTTTCTCCGATAGAGGGAGCCAACGTGAATATTTCACTAGGAAAAATTCCCCTCAATTTGTTATAGGACTTATCTTCGTTTTGAAAGTCATCGATTATTGATTGATATATTAAATATGGACTGATGATTCATAATAATGATGAAACAATTGTATCCTAATATCATTCAACAAGATCGATGAATTTTTCGAAACGCTCTCAATATTCACTCTCGAAAGTGATGGGTTCGTTCTCGTTGACAACATGTAGACAGCTCCCTGAGAATTTTGTTTGAAATATTTCGATATTTCGGTTAAGAGTCTCAGTATTTAATTATATATATATATATATATATATATATATATATATATATATATATATATATATATATATATATATATTTAAATATATAGGTATGTACCTAAATGTAATACAGCAAAGTTTTACCTTCACAGTACTTTGCTATTAGTAAGTTTCATTAAGCAGATGAGATTCTTAATTTTTTCCAAAACTGCATTTTTCAATTCAGCCGAGTGTTTTCAATGAATGAAATGATGTGATATTTTAAAAATGTTGAATGAATGTTTTTGATGCTATTTGTAATAATCTATTAAAATTGTGAAACATCATTGTGTATGAAAAATTGAGTAAACACTAAAGCCGGACTGAAATCTCAGATATACCAAATCAATAAAAAACGGATTTTAATATAAACAACATAATATATACAATAAAAACGTGTCAAAACGAATATCGTTCTTCAAGCATTTGCTATGTGATGATCACACTATCCATCAATGGTTGATGTTAAAGAATACTGAAATCGAAGCCACTCATAATGAAAGCACAGTACAGACTGTTTCGTTCTACTAGGAATTCATCAGTCGAATTCGAGAAGACGTCATAATGAAAACACATCATTAAAAATATGGAAACTGGAGCCACAAATATCATTGCGAAACGTCAAAAATTTTATGAATATGTAAATGATTGAAGATTTTTATGAATATGTAAATGATTGAAGATTTTTAAGTATTTCACATCATTCAACAGGTAAACCGATTTTCCGATATAAGTTAAATTTTCTTCTTTATCTTTCTCGAATACATAAATTTCCATTCGTTCATGTGTCTAAAATTCATACATTTATATCATAACGATGCGAATAATTCATCCTTTCTCGCTTTCCATTTCTTAATGCATTCCTCACCCAGCATGATCACAAAATGAAATTTATCGATTTATCGGGACTCTTTCGCAGTGATACCAATGGCGTAAAACAAAAGTCCCAGATGAGTAATGCACAATCACGTCCTCCGGCTCTTTATGCTGTAGAAGTGGAGTCGGCAGGAACGGATGGAACCAGCAGGAGTCCCGACTCTCGGGTCATATGTCACTGCGATCTAGCAGTCACGTCCGAAAATATAGATTGCAGGCACGTCACTGGGAATGGAAGAAATGGAGAATCGAGAATTACGTGCTGGTGGCTTCTCCTGAGTTATTTCCTAATCTGACGGAAATAGTCATATTGCACAATCGTGTTGCAAGCACCGTGATGTTTCCTGATTCTTGGATTCTTATTACTTGATAACGTCTCTCTTTATTATAGGCTGATGGAAGTTTTGTGTTTATCGATTCTGGAAATGGTTTCGTCGATTATTTTCAGATAATTAAGTCGCAAGGTTTAACAAGTTTCAGTGTTAGGTTAGGTCAAGTTAGATTAGGTAAGTTTAGAGTAAAAGCCTAATTTCACATAGCCTCACCTATTCAGTGAAACCCTTAGTTCACCTATACGAACCCCTTAAAAAATCACTTACCAGGTTTTAATTTCAAGATATTCTCAAAATTTTTCTCGAATATTTTCAATATTATAATTATAAAACATTATGAAAATATTTAATAGTGTTGGCGTTTATTTGATGTAAACCGATTATAATTGAATATAAACGTAAATTCAAGTACTTGAACTTATGATTTACACTTTATTGACTACATAGCATGACGCGTTTCGTCGTTACAAACGACTTCTTCAGATAGCAACTGAAGAAGTCGTTTGAAACGACGAAGTGCGTCATGCTCTGTTATCAATAAAAGTGTAAATCATAAGTTCAAGTGCTGAATTTACGTTTATATTCAATTATAAGAATAACTTTAAATAATTGATATATCAAGAAAAAATATTGTGGTAAATAGTTCGTGCCTCTGGATTGAATTGGTTTATTGCTAATATTAATAAATATTAAGTAATAATAATGTTATAACTTACTTGTTCTTACTTCAGGGGGCCGAATCAATGAGGAAGATATCCCAGTATATAGACTCTCTGTATATAGTTACTCCCATTCAGTAGATACCTATTTGATTAAGTGGTTGAGTCAGGTGTGAGGCTGAGTGTGTTGATATTCCAAAGCTCTAAATCATGCAATATTGAGGTTATGTGTCAAGTGAGGTTAGGTCTCAAAATTTTAGGAGATGAATGTGTTGAAAAAATAATTTAGTTGATTTCAGTCCGATGAAAATAAATTATCATCGGATTTGCTTCCATTTTTTTGCTTTCCAGGACAGGAAAATGAGTTACCTCTTTAGTATTTTTCAAGCTTTCGAAAATGTTTATTTTCTTCTTCAGGGCTAAAATATTAACAGTTTATATAACAGGGCACTTTTGAAAATTTTTTTTACAATTACTGTGAAGTTAGTCTGAAAGTACATTTGTTTCTTGAATTTCGAAAATAAGTACGAGTATTCCCAAATGCATTGAGTTCGAATATTAATACATTCTACGTGTTTAGTAGTTGAAGGAAGCAACGACACTAACTGTATTCCTTAACTCTCCTTTTCAAGTGGATTGTTTCCAGGTGTTTCCAAGGGCGTTTCTTAAACTGCATAACGAAGTCTTCTCGTTAGTGATAAACCCATATATCTGGAATATATATTCCAGTGGCTGGCCAAGTCAGCCATGCAATCAACTATAGATTTAATAAATCAATAGACTTAAATATTTTACGCGATGTGACGTCACTGCTTGAATCGAAAAATGGTTACATCTTTGACATTTCAAATGAGACATCAGGTATATTATTCGAATATTTGCGTTCAATATTACCTTAAGATTATTTTTACATCACATATCCCTATGTTAATCTTCAGTCGTTTTGGAGCAATTAATCAATTTCGTTATCGTGTGTTTGAAAGCTGAAAGTTGAAATTCTGTATAATTTACTCCATGGGGCTTTGCAGTATGCACAATATTGATTCAATATTGTACATGATCATTCAGAAAAGTTTGTAAAACAACGGTCGTCATATTGGAACCTTATTATGAATGCATTTCACATTTGCTTTCAAAATGAAATTCCTATACAATTCCAATACTTTTGCATAAATTTCAACGTACTATATTTTCTTGTTTTGAGGATTAAAAGTCGAAGCGTTATTATTGCACCTTTTTTGTAGCGTGACATCTTTCCATTAGTTGACTACTGACAATGATTAATTAAGAATCTACCCTTTGATTCCACCAAAGAATCTTTTCCTTAAGTTTTTCACATTTGGTTTTCACACCAGTGCTTATATAAGGGAGGGGGGCCCAGGGGGCCGAGCCTCTCCAAATCAGTCAGTGTAATACAAAGTAATCTTATGTGAAAACGATGAATCCAGGATAATGTCAAATGTGTGGAAAAGGACCTTTATATTTTCATTTGAAACATATGTGAGTTGTTGAAATACATAATTAACGGACTAGCTTTACCTTCCATCCACAGGGATATGACTGTATATGGTCAGAAAGTTATGGATAAATTCTACAAATACACCAACTTGGACTTCCTGCTGTAATCTATGCGAATATTTTTAACCTCAATAATTCTTTATATATAATTAATTATTATATAATTTTTTTGACCTGTTCTTCTCCTTCACTTATATATACTTTGCGTTTTCTTGGTCTTGGTTTTCTTTATTTTCAAGGGTCTTGGAACAAACCCCCCCAACAGTATGTATATTTCGTGACTATGATACACTATATATATATATATATATATATATATATATATATATATATATATATATACGAATGAATTCTGGTGCCGAGTGTGGACTTGATTTGACTATCATCGCAAATTCGAGTATCTTTTAACACGAATCCATAACATATTCATGACCACCCACTTTCGCAAACAGTTAAACTGTTCGAACTTCACTGAGAAGAAGTGCAAACGATGCAGTTGAAATTAACAAAATTACTAAGAATTCTTGTACTGCTGTAACGGTAAAAGTAAATAAATTCGAACTTAAAGGCTATTGTATCGGAATCGTGTAGTTTGCAAATGGGAAATTAATTCAAGAAAACAGCTCGCACTCCACATTTCCGACTACGTATTTCAAATTATCACCAGATCTGACGTGAACAACACCTGCTTTAGCTGCTCTGCTCGCTGAGTGGAGTTGCTCGACTTTGCGATATCGAATTGTTCGCGGTTTACGGTGAGGCGACATCGCTTGGTATTTAGTTTGGTCGCACGGTCAGAAAGACGCATGGTCATGGGCCGTTTGGCCCGTGTTCAATTCATGGACCGAAAGTTCATTTAACATTTCAGCTAAACACTGGGATTCTAAATGCAACGGTTATGATTGATGTTCACATTTTCAGATGGTTTTGAGTTTCAACCAATTGATCAAATTATATAGCGATTTTATAGCGACATTCAGTGCGATCTTCGAGATTGTTCATATTTATCTGTTGTAGATCCTTTTGGACCTCTTTTAGCCACTCTATACCGCATTTACTTTTCATAATTATATCGAGTAGTTTCTTCGGTATTCTGGACTGTTTCATTCTGTAGACATGTGCATAGAACTTTGTTCGTCGTTTTCTGATTTATAGATATATATATATATATATATATATATATATATATATATATATATATATATATATATAGAATATATTTCTCTGCTGAAATATATTAAAATATGTCGATTATTCTTGGGAAGGCAGCAATCATAAAACACCGTACTCTTTTTCTTCAGCTTAATCTTTCGAGATTTCCTTATCTCTTAATTTGTTATTAACTTATTATTCTATGATTGAGCATAGAGTGTCATTTACTTAGTGTAAATATTTATATGAAAAGTTTTGACAAATTTGTGATATACAACCAAACGTCAACGAAAATAGAGTTTTTCATATTGACAGAAGCCTGTTATTGCTAAGAACATTCAAAAGAAACTATCTTAAACAGGCAATAAATCAATTTTATATATATATATATATATATATATATATATATCTAAATGTCGAAATATTCAGAATAATACTGTCAAGGAGCTGTGCTATACAAATGTCGTGAACGAAAAACTGCAATTTCTCCTTTTCGAGAGTGAATATTCACTGCATTCCGAGAAATATAATAATAGTGCTGTTGGAAATATCACACAGCGCTGTTCCATCCTGTTATGGAAATCATCAGTAGCATGCATCCAAACAATCAAGTTTTGATATTATTTCCGAACGCACCAGACCCTATCCCTTTTAAATACTCAATCTCTCCTGACATACTTACGTTAGCTTCCTTTATCACAGAAGCAAGATAGGCTCTTTCGAATAAGATAGAATGCGTTCAAGACAAGATCTAGTGAAAGGAAAACAAAAACAAAAATTAGAAGCTTGGTCAATGAATTAAATATTTCATCATTGATACATAGTACCTGTAATCAGTGGAAAATTATTCATTTCGAAGTTTTGACAAAGCTTTTCGTAGCTAAACCTTAACAACAAGGAATGAATTTTAATGAATGACCTTAAATGATCGATCTTTCATTCAAAAAGCCCTCCATAGGTTGTGAGTTTGGATTTTTCAAACTATTCGTGACTTTGTTGTTTATGTTATTTAAATTGAATGTCACGCAAGATTAGTTCCACTAATGTTCAAAGTCATAAAGAATACATCCATATGTCATCTTGTCGTTATTCAGAATGCATTGTAAGATATTTGGCCCCCATCAAGTCCTCTGGAGTTGGTTTAATCCACGTTTGATAATTTTTTGAGTGTATTTGTCAACGTCATTTGTGCTGTGCATAGCCGAAATGAAAATCGCTGAGATAAGATATCATGCAAGTGTGTTCTTGGAATCAATACAGGTAGATCCCATTGGTATCATTAAAATGCACAAAAATTCATAGATTCCTCTTAATTCGTTCTTTTAGGGCACCAAATGGAGTAATTTTTGTGTTAATAAATATTGTACTAGTGTAATCGATGTCCATATAAATATTTCCTTCCGTATTTTCTATACAATTTGCTATCTTTCAACAATATTCTCGACTTTGATGAACTTTTTCCACGGACTTGGTTTTTATTTTCTGCAAAATTTATGAAATTAGAGTGAGATTCGAGAATTTTTTCCTAATTTGGAAAAATCAAAAAGTTAAAATCAAATAGTTCGTTTTTTATGTTCGCTTATAATAATAAAGTTCTATAGTTTAATAGACAGAAATTATTTCTGAGTGAATACATTTATTATTCGATATCTTATACCAATTGTATATAGAGTTGGTAATCACTGAAGAAGCTTGAAAGTTCGTATTTTATCGTTGAATATAACTTAAATTCAAACACTTGAACTTATGATTTACACTTTATTGACTACATAGCATGACGCGTTTTGTCGTTACAAACGACTTCTTCAGATGCTTACAGAATAATGATTACAGAATATTATTCTGTAAGCATCTGAAGAAGTCGTTTGTAACGACAAAATCATCGTTTTACAAAAATGTACATCGAGTAAACGCCAACACTATTAAATATCGTATTTTATCACTAATATATTCCCAACTCAAGATATTACACTATTTAGGGGATGTTATAAATTTTTTTATCAATTGCTATCAATAGTGAGACCTTTAATAGGAATCAAGTAGCTAATTGTTAATAATAGTTCTTCACATTGTTATAATAATCAGTAAAAGCAAAATCGATCGACTATTGCAGTTTACATTCTTTTCCTAATTTTCATTATTACAAGAACTCTGGGAATCATTACATCAGGTCGATATAACATTGTCGAAGAATTTATATAGGTAATTCGGTTTCTGTACAAAAAAATCACTTGATAAGTTCCAATAATCACCCCAATTAAGAAGTGTAACAACCTCAATGAAATGACATATCAACTTGAATTATTGATTCTATACCATCGTACAATTTTCCCCATCCAGATAATTTCGAAATATATTGAATCACGAACGGATAATGTATATCGATTATTATTAAGCAATGATAGAAATCTTAATTCTTATGGCTCAACATCACCGACCTCCACATTTTTTGAATCAGTCATCCTACAGTCGCTTTCTCACGCTGCCCAGATCAGCGGAAAGCTTGTTGAAACACGTGCATGGCAGCCTCCTATGATCGGGAATTTGAAAAATGATGCCGTAACGCGAAGCTGCAACTCCACTAACTCATCAACGCTGCCCTGCCAAGGCCTGCTTACTGCTCGCATATTATAACTCACATAGCACATCCTTATTTTCTATAATCTCGGGATCGAAAGTACAACTCTCAGCTATCCGTGTACTGCGGTGAATTCCATGATAAACCGGACGAATAAAACCGCTCAGAAGTTAATAAGGTTGTATCGATATATATGCAATATAATTCTGTCAGCACAGTGAAGCTTCTGTCCGAATGGAAAAAACTCTAAAAGAGCTCGAAAGTCTTCAGTTCACCGAGCACGGTCATAAATTACGGAGTTGTGAATACTCTTTTGTCTGCTTACGTCGAAGACAATCATTAAAATACGAAACGGATATCAACTCGGATCAGTAAATATGTATTTTATATTTATAGTTCCACGGAAGCAAATATTGATGCTAGGGTTTTGAATAACTGTATCCCATTTTAACTACTAAATAACCTGAATGAGACAGTTTGGTTTTTTTCACATTCACATGTGCAATAGAAATACAAATAGATAAACTTTAGAAACATACTGATCGATGATCAAAAAAAATCTTCAGGGTCAAAATGTAGTGCGATATTTCTGTCCATTTATTTCAGTAATTATAATAATAATAGTATTTATTGCGTAATAATGATATACATAAATATTACACAAAGATCAGAGTTTGGCTTTGCGATCTTTCACCCTACCGGAAAATACATACATAGTTATAAAAAAGAACAGAAGAAATTTACACCAAAAATATCATACTTCAAGTAAAACAATGAAACAAAGAAAAACACAAAAATAAAGTAACATCATGAGATCACTGATTTAACAATGACATCCTAACACCCTTACTGAATTTCACTACTTATGCTAACACAATGAACATCAGACCTTAAGATAAGTATTTCGTGCAAATACTTTGGTTTTTCACATTTCACTAATTTGCACAACAACACAGCAAACATATACATAATTTCAACTTGAGTTCCCCAAGTCGCTGCAAGTATGGAGTGACATCTCCATACTTGCAGATTCTCTCTAAGATGAACAACATATAAATCTGACAGCAGCATTCTGAATTCTTTGGTGCTTTTGAATGTTGGACTGGGTCCAAAAATTACAGTACACAGCACAGTAGTCTAAAGTCGGATATACCAAACGTTGTACTACTTTCAATTTCTTGTCTGTTACAAAGTACAAATTAAAGCAAAAAAACTTACAGGGTGAAGTCTAGCTTATGCAACTCTTATTTAATACTTATGTGCATAAAATGAAATTATTAACTTGAATAATGAAAATTAAATAATTTGAGAACCGTAAATTGAGGAAGAAATATCATTCAAGAAGATGCAACGAAATTGACATTATCTAACACATCCTGATTTCAATCAACCAAATGAATAAAATGAAAAAAAAAATGATAAACACAATAATATCGCAGAATGCAAAAATTACAATTCATGCAAAATATGAACCAATCTCGTCAATTTCAGAACTACAGTTATCTATGATCAGAACTAACTATTATCTATGATAGAAATATCAAAAGGAAATAAATGAAAAAAAATTTCACACTAGGACACGATCTCTGCGCCAAGGCACTGAAGAAAAGCTCTCTTTTTTCATTCAATTTTTGTTGCAATATAGGTAAAAAGATCTCCCAAATATTTCAGACGAAACTTCAGAAGTGCAACTCACCTCATTCACCTTATGCTACCTATGTAAGGCAAGCTTCCTCTGAAGATCAGCTTCTCGAGAAGATCAGCCAGCCTTCTCAACCAGCTACTTACTAGCGAACAGATATGCAGCTTGTAGACATGAAGCATATGTAAGGCAAGCTTCCTCTGAAGATCAGCTTTTCGAGAAGATCAGCCAGCCTTCTCAACCAGCTACTTACTAGCGAACAGATATGCAGCTTGTAGACATGAAGCATATGTAAGGCAAGCTTCCTCTGAAGATCAGCTTCTCGAGAAGATCAGCCAGCCTTCTCAACCAGCTACTTACTAGCGAACAGATATGCAGCTTGTAGACATGAAGCATATGTAAGGCAAGCTTCCTCTGAAGATCAGCTTCTCGAGAAGATCAGCCAGCCTTCTCAACCAGCTACTTACTAGCGAACAGATATGCAGCTTGTAGACATGAAGCATATGTAAGGCAAGCTTCCTCTGAAGATCAGCTTCTCGAGAAGATCAGCCAGCCTTCTCAACCAGCTACTTACTAGCGAACAGATATGCAGCTTGTAGACATTATAGATTTTCAGCCATGGTTGCTGAATACTTATCTTTAATTTTCTAATTTATAAATATTAGAGGCGGTATTGTATTCATACTACTAAGAGAAGTCATTCAACTTCAATAATCATTAGGACATAATTTTGTAATGAAATATTTATTTGTTATGAATCTAATGAAACATCCCGAGTCAAATATCCATTTCTCCATGATGAAAAGCAGCCCTTGTATCATTTCAGGCTCCAGTCCATTTCTAAGTAAGATTTCATCTATATCTGCACAGTCGTTCTGAAATGAGCAAAATATCCATCAAACATCAATATATTTCATTTACATTTATTTTATCAGAAGGACTAATAACGTAGAAAGATATGATAGAAATATCACTTAAAAACTGTTGGTATTTGTTTGAAGGAAATGTTTTATAAATTAAGTCGATATAGGTACTACACACAACACACCAACAATCAACATGCAATTTCAGGTCACCAATAAAGAAAAGCGGAAAAACAGAGGATAAAACAGCAGAGAACATATGTTTTCATTTTCAAACGTGAACTGGAGATTCTCCCCCTTGAGTTTGCTGAAAAGTTATAATAACATTGAATAGCTAATATTTAAGTGAACTGAGTTGAGAATAACAATCAGTGAGTCTTTTATGACAATAAAGACTAAAAGTTGTAATCCCAACGAGATATCGGTAGTACTCCGACAAAGAGTTGGCCTCTTCATTTGTTATGAGAACATGGTCGAGCGGATATGCAGCTGACCCTTTAACAAGTTTGAGATTCCATAGAACAAGATTACCAAGGAAGAAATTAAGAAGAATTCTTGAAGCCATTTGCAGAAAGTTCTGAACAGAAACTCGTCAACTCCTTAAGAGAGAATACCTAGAAGGCGTATGAAACTGACAAAGCTACCCTTTCTATTTTGCGGTTGTTTTTCGTAAAAGTTACTTCTGAAGAAAATTTGCGCTATCGAAATTATATACCCGGAACAATTTCAGGAAATATCAGCCTCAAAATATACAGGGAACATACTGTTTCCTGATCAAATGATTTATCAACAAAGTCAGGTTACCCTTGTTAATTCATTGAAGCTCCAAAAAATATAATTTTTTTTAAAGAATTCTAAATATCAATAATACCAATAACATGATGGACACTACAAAATTCTGTATGTTGAGAACATTAAATGCCAGTGTGAATGCTATGGCACATAAACATCGTCAAAATAGTTTCAATGATTTCAGAAGAAATCCCAAGCAAACTACTGAGCTGCATCAGAGAACTGAGACTAATCGAATCCTTGTTGAAAGTACTCCCTACAGCTCGGCACCTAGGAAAATTTCAAGAATATAACTATCAAGTACCGTCGTGGACCCGAAACTACTAGAATCTTATTATAAAAAATTTAGAGGTTCGAATTAATCAACTAATTAACGTGTATAATGAGAATCTTAATCAATATGTAAGAACTAATTGGACAAATTCAGAATATCACACGGGTATGCAGCTTGTTGGCTTAGATAGAACACCGTTTCAATTAGAAAGATGCTATTATTCAAGAGGACATGTTACAAAACTTGAGTATGTTGACAAATGATCAACAATTAAACGAGTACATAAAAAAGCTATTTTTCAAAGACGTGACACTCACCACACAAATACAATTAAGGAAGAGAAAACAAACCATCTTGGTTGAAAGAGAATCTGAAACCTAATAAAAAAAAACTTAATTATTCGTAACTCGAATAATACTAGAGAACTTTTCAACCCTAGAGAGCATTAGCCCTAAAAACACCCTTTGCAAATTATGGAGTAAACTTTCATGAACACCTTGCAAATAAAAAGAAGATTCTTGAGTGGTGTGTCGTAGAAGCAGCATCTGAATCACTTTTAGACGCAATAATTTTACCTAGAATGTTTTTGAATGTATAAATAACACAAATGTTGCCATAATTTCTCAAAAATTGATTTTAGTGACAATATTTTCTAAACATCTTACGTCAAAACATATGAGATGGTCCACGTACCTTCTGGCCTCGTGATATACATATATTAAAATGATATATTTGTAAGATAGACTTACATGATTTCATATCGTCAGAATTTTTTGAAACAAAGTAGTAATTTTTTGACATCTGATAATTCGAAGAATTTTCTGTTTATCTGTGTATAATTCAGATTCCATTCCAGTGCCACAAATAACGAATTCCTGAATTAATTTTCACCTATCTCTTCGCATTCTCGAAAGTAGTAACATCGCGAAGATTTGCCCAGCTAATTTGTTGTCATGAGCCGAGCAAAACCTCACGTAAGGGTCATAGGTGAGCGGTACCTCTATACCGGGTCCACTTCCGTATATGAAGAACACGCGGAGCATAGACTGCAACGATTTATTTCATTAAACAGAATGACGGGAAATTGTGCGACTCCGGAATTTCGAACGTTCAAGGACTGAATGGCGGATGCTAATGACATCTTGTTATGTAAAAATTTGTTTATTTTCTAGAATCAGAAAATAGGCTTCATAAGATCTGAAAGTCAGATGTCTTTTGCTTTAGGTAAACTCTACTGCAACAATGTTTGCTATTAAGAGTAAATAAGCAAGGGAGAGATAAAAGCAAATAATTCGTTCATTTAATGTGATTGATGTCACCGTGTCATAATTTCATATGGAAAGGCTATCTGTGTCTTAAGAAAAGATACTTGGCTTCCAATATTACAAGCTTATTTTTATTTTTGATCAAATTGCATCCACGAATTTCGAATTTCTCGTTTTAGATGAAGTAAAATATGAATATAAATATACACTTATACCTAATATATATATTTATATATAAATTTCGAAAAAAAAATATTCACGGAACATTCATACTCAGTCAATACTGAGACTCTTGATCGAAATATCGAAAAATTTCGAAAGTATATATCGAAAGCCTCACTCTGAGGAAGTTGTCTACCCAAATGTTAGAAAAATCATCGAACTTGTTGAATGATACTCGTAATATGATACAATTGATTCATCCTTAGAAGGAATCGTCAGTATTATTCATTCAATCAATCAACGACTTTCAAAACGCCCCAGGGTACTATATCCGAGAGAGGAGAACATTAGATTGTGAACTATTCACGTGAGCTCCCTCTGTCGAAGAAAATACGTATAAACTCTCTCTAGTACTCTAGATCCTCGTCCTGACAACATTAGTGAGAGTACGTAGAGGCTTCGTAGACATTTCAATCAAACACCACTTTGAAAGTAATCGATTCTTGATTGATTGGATGAATCAGACTGAAGATTCAATGATGAAACGATTGTATCTTATTATCATTCAACAAGTTCGATGATTTTTCGAAAGGCACTTAATATTCACTCTCGAAAGTAATGGGTTCGTTCTCGTTGACAACATTCGCGTAGACTTCTCCCTGAGAGTTTTACTCTAATTATTTCGATTAACAGTCTCAGTATTGTATATATATACATATATATATATATATATATATATATATATATATATATATATATATATATATACAATTTGTTGTATATATATATATATATATATATATATATATATATATATATATATATATATATATATATATATATATATATATATATATATATATATATATATATATATATATATATATATATATATATATATATATATATATACAAGGTTGTATGAAATCTAGGAATCGTATGTAAGGCCTAGAAAATGTATTTAATTCCGAAGTTGTTTGGGAAATATATAAAATATTGTTTTGAAAATAATTTGGAACAATATTATCTAGGGAAATGTTTATATTTTCTGGGAGTTGTATATAATTCCAATATCGTATTAGGAAATAAGAAGAAGTTCTCTGTAATAAAACACGTTGTTAAAATGAGAATGATAATTTTTATTGAGGCACTTGTTCAGGCAACGAGGCAACAATCATACCATAAAATATAGAAGTCTAAAAATTTTTTTTAAAAGAAAAATAAGAACCAGGCAAATCAAATGCCTATTTATTTTTGCATGGTAGGCTGAATGGCACTTGGAGGTACAAAATAAGTAGTGTATTTTTATAGCACAGACATCTTGTTCTAATACAGCTTCTTGCAAAGACACTTTTTGAATCCTTTCTCGGTTCCAAGACACATCTCAATTTGAAAAGAACAAAAATTATGAATGGATTTTTGAAAATTTTAAATTACAGGGTTATTTCAAGGTGTGAAAGGTTTTCTATATTCATCTTAATCCTAATCTGGATTTTTTTGTGATTGCTGTGCGACTTAATTGGGCTTTGTATAAGAAATATAACTGCCAAGTATTAAGAAAATGTACGAGGTAGTATGGCAGTAATGATATCAAGAAGAAATAAGCAAAGGTGATAGAATACCCTGTGTTTTGCGTCTTTAGTATGTATTGAACTGCATTTTACTTTAGGAGAAAAAGTTTATAATGAGACAATATTTAGAATTTTCTCATAAAATAAAAATACCCATGAAGCGTTTCGAAGTACGACTTCTTCATCAAATGGTGAATTAACAATAACTTGTTCATGTTTTATTATTTATGCAATGAATAATTCAAGGTTAATTCAGCATTTGATGAAGAAGTAGTACTTCGAAACGCGTCATGCGTATTTTTATTATATTATGAAAAAATTCTAAATATTGTTTCATTATGGATATTAATTTTCTCCAAGTATTGGCCTCATCAATCATCAATTTGAAAATAGTTTAGCTATGAGTTCCTACTCAACATATGTTATTATTATTCGATACATAATAAAGGTGAGGTAAAGAATAAAGATCAAGTAAAATTATGATTATTAGTAATCCTCAAGACGAGGATTACGTATTCTCAGCCAACCAGACAAAATTTTAAGAAACAAACATTCTAACCGGGCGCTTGGAACAATAACCATTCCTCTCAGGTCAATCTCATATGTTGACAATGAAATAACATAAGATTTAGGCGAAACTAATTCTATAAATCAACTTCGCATAAAAGAACTGAAAAAGTTGAATTTACCAGCACTGCAAGTTTTTATACAGAACAATACTCTTTCTGAATTATTCAAAAGTTAGCTTACGTTATGAAGTATTCGTCAGTATATCTTGTAGAGAACCGAACTTATAAAAAACCGCCGACAAAAATTCAGTGAATATCTCTAAAAAATAATTGTAGTTTCAATGTCAATCCAGAATAAATTGGCAATGAATGTTTTTCATATGATCCGTTGAATTACCGTGAAATTTATTTTTGTAGTGCTAAATATTTTGCTAATATCCGAACGTAAAAAGCGAGCCGTAAACTTCCATTTCAGTATAGGGCCATTTGTAATCGCCGCTCAATTGTTGAGCATATTTCCAATCGTAACTACAAGCAAAGAAGTCATAGAGCGGTAAATTGAACAAGATCTGGCGGACATTCAATTATACACAACCGAGACTCTTCGCATTGTTCGGCATTTGCGCGTGAATTCAGTCAGCCGATTCGTTCTTTTTAGTCAGCGAACAGGTCCTGAGTTTACGAAATTCGCCCACTCTCTCCTCCTATGAATAGTTTTGAAGGAGTACTAGTTCAATAAAATGAACGTATGAAGTTTTCGCCCTTGTAACGGGTGTTTTTTTAGAGGTTTAACAGTAATGCCAACTTAAAGTTGGCATTACTGTTGAAGATGGCTACCGATTTAACAGCTGAGAATTTTAATTTATTCCCAGTTTGGTTTGGCAATTCATCACGAAAAGCCAAACGATCATCAAGCAAGGCGTAGATTGGTCGAATGGGCTCAAAACGAGATTGCCGTTGTTCCCGATTTTCATAAGCGAATTTTGTTTAGCGATGAAGCGCACTTCTGGTTGAATGGCTACGTCAACAAACAAAACTGCCGCATTTGGAGTGAAGATAATCCTCAAGTGTATGTCGAAACACCGTTACATCCAGAAAAACTGACTGTTAGGTGCGCTTTATGGGCTGGTGGAATCATTGGTCCGTACTTCTTCAAAAACGATGATGGCCACAACGTTACAGTCAATGGTGATCGGTATAGAGCCATGAATACTAACATTTTTATTCCTGAATTTAACAACCATGATGTCCAGGAGCTGTGACTTGATGGCGCAACATGTCACACAGCTCGTGCCACAATCGATTTATTGAAAGACACGTTTGGTGACCGCCTGATTTCACGTTTTGGACCTGTGAATTGGCCTCCAAGATCTTACACCGTTGATTTAACACCGCTAGACTACTTTCTGTAGGGTTATGTAAAGTCATTGGTCTATGCGGATAAGCCACAAACGCTTGACCATTTCGAAGACAATATTCGCCGTGTGATTGCCGATATACGGCCACAAATGTTGGAAAAAGTCATCGATAATTGGACGTCCAGATTGGACTACATCCGAGCCAGCCGTGGTGGTCATATACCAGAAATAATATTCAATATGTAATGCCACAAGATTATTTTTCGAATAAAAAAATTTTTTTGTCAATTGAATGATCCATAGTTGTTTTACTGCAATTTAAAGTTCTATACCTCTAAAAAAAACAACAATTTCAAGTCTGGGAGATATGTAAGTGTAGGTTTGAGGGTTTGAACCCTCGTATTGCTGTCTGTAGGTAATATTTGAGTAAAAGATCAATTTTACATTTCATACTCTGTCAACAATTTTTCCCTGAAACTATTGTGTAATTTTGTTGGTCTATGATTGAGGGAAAACCTAGCGAGGAATAATTTGCTTATTGTCTCGCTGAGTAAGACTAACTGTCACAGAAATTTCATTTTTACAGGATTCGTAAGGCCCAATACCTGTTAACTAAATAATTCCCTGTTTCAAATACTATTTTGCCATTAACATGGAAACTCACAGTTTGATCTTGATAAACTGAATGTTGTGTTAACGAGGATTGAATTTTGATCATTGGTTTCTACAGTATTGTATAACCCAGAACTGTATTAGATGAATAGATAGATATTTATTGGATGCAATTCAATTGCTTCATTTTCACCACGAGTCATTCATATGAATATATTTAATAGAAGTTCTGAGCATTCTGTGATTTGGCCAATCTGTACTCAGTTATTGTTTGTTTCTTGGGCCACAAATCGGCAAATTTCATTTGACCTACCTTGTTATTTGTTTTTCAGTTTATGTCAATGGTTCGTCATAAAAATCATTGGAAAAGTCAGGATTTTTAGCAGTGCAAATGCATTTTTGTATCGATAGTCTAGATTTCTTAATAATCTAATACACCTTCTTTGAAGTCCAAAAATATTCATTGCTCCACAAGAGTAGCCCCATAGAAGTACACTATATCTTATGTCTGACTTCATCAACGCGAAGTACGCTGTTCTAAAATCATGGAGCGACACCAAGTCAGATAAACTGTGACTGACAAATGTGCTCTTCACAAAATTGTCTGACAACTGACTCATATGTGTCTTCCATGTTAATTAGACATCAATAGGACTACCGAGACAATCATTAGGATCGATATTCACATACACAACCCCCAAAGAAACTAAAGGTTTATTGTTTTTTCTATATTCAGTGTTATTTTTTTCCGCTGAAGACTATTAGCCATACAGGCATATACAACCATATAAGAATCTATCTTATCACACAATTCTGCTTAGCAAGTCAGGTCGGCATTCGACACATACAAAGTAATCGGCAGGGCGTCGATGAAGGCCAGGAAAAGCAGGGGGCTAGTACTGTTCTACATGGAAGCCCGATCTCCACTATCGCACACCCTGAATATTCCTCCTCTACCGCCTCTGAGAGAACCTATCTGCTAAATAAGACTGAATCAACTGGAAACTATCAGCCAAACCGAAATTGACTTGGAAGTTTCACAGCTCATCAGGTTGTTTTAAAGTATGAATAAATCTGAACAAAGAACTCTATAAAGAGGAGAAAACAAAGAGAAAATTATATAAATAGCAAACGAAAAAGGGGAAAAAGCACAGAACAGTCGTTTTCTTCTCCTCCTTTCTGCAAAACTCTACAAGCACGACCTATACGTTATATCTGAAGGTTGATATTTCTCGTCTTTTTCTTCTTTTTAGTCAAATCTAAGAAACGGCGAGTGGTGAGCTTTCAACTGGTTGATAAATAGACTATTAATAAAGAAACAACATTTAGAATTTTCTCATAATTTAATACAAATACGCATGACGACGTTTCGTAGTACTACTTCTTTATCAAATTCTGAATTAATACTTTGATAAAGAAGTAGAACTTCGAAACGTCGTCATACGTATTTGTATTGAATTATGAGAAAATTCTAAATATTGTTTTATTATGGATATTAATTTTATCCAAGTATCGGCCTCAATGTAAATAAAGGATTTCTCACGTCTTTATACTGAATAAAAAACAATGTAACTAAGGACTAAAAAATAACTGAGTTTCATGCAATTATAGCGTTGTTTAACAATTGTTTCGAGGTGTCAACACTAATTTCAAAAGTTGAACTGATATAACTACTGCTAGAATACTGATATAATCCTGTGAAACTGAGTATATTTTATTATCTATCAAACCATGTTTAACCACGAGATCAACGCATAAGTTAACCTTATTCATTAGGTCTATTGATTTCAGAATGAGGGATGCAAGATTGAAAACCTGCTTCAATCTTACTACAGTTAAAGGCATTAACATTACTTAAAGTATATGTTATAATTCAACATGAATCTTCTCAAGAAATAGTCTGAAGCAGTGTGTGTTTGCAGAGAATGTGTATCACCTCACTCAGTCCAATCAAAGATTGACATTGTCTTAATCAATGGTATTCTGAAATAACTCTTACGTTCATATACCTCTATGTCTTGAAACAAAATTTGATTATTCAATAGCCTCGATTGCTATTTTCAGAGACCTATTCTATGCAAAAATGCTTCGAGCAGTTTAGCTTTTGAAAATGAGGTGACACCCCGAATCAATTGTCAAGCAATCAATCAAATTTTGTGAAACTAAGTTAAGTATTTTTCATTCAAATGGAAAAAAAATCTTTCATGGGCCTTCACGAACTCGGTAATGAAGTTGTTGAATATCTCGAAGACATCCTCTCTACCTGAAATGAAGATTACCATTAAAAATTATTGCGGAAAAAATGTAGAAATGAAATTAATGACCTCTATTTGATCAACTATATAAAGCAATATTTCGAAGTTATATATAATAGGGTTTTCGGTCTATCTAGGCATCACATGCCAGTAGAATTGAAAGTGCTAAGAAAGAAACTCTGTTAAAATTTGATATCAAGATAAAATTTATGAATATCAACTCTAATAATACCCATAGCAGAAAAAGTTTGAAAGATATCCACCAGTATTCTTTCATGTATCGGCTTCCATCGACTTCATTGAACTTGTACTATCAAAAGAAAGTCCTTGATTGGATTAGGATTTTGGCAACTCTGCTGCTATTCTTTTGAAAATGTTAATCTTTAATTATCTATAAGCGTTTCTCCATTATCTTACAGCTAAACTATTATACTTACTTTGAATTAAACATTGTTTTTTTATTATAACAAAAGTTCTTGGTGTGTATCTTCTGGTTCTTATTTTATATTTTCATTTATGAGTTACTAGATGTACCAATACATCTTGAGGAACAAAATCACTTATCAGTGGTAAGGCTTTGGAGTTAATTGTTCTGTTTTCTTCCATACGTTCTCGTTCACGACGAATAAAAAATGACTTCAACTCTACTGATTACTCAAGATGAATGCTATCGAGATAAGAATTCGTTTTCTAAACGGTATCAAATGCTTTCTCGAATTCTTTCATCGGCGATAGAATCCGCCCGCTGGACGTATCTAATTAGGCACAAATAATTTTGATGAGTTAAAAGTTAGAGCGATTACGTAAAATCTATTCAGAGTTGAATGAATAAGTTTATCTGAGTTTGATTGAATTAAAAGTCAACATCATTTAGATTTGAAAGACTTGTATTTGATGACTATCTTCGGAATTAAAATTCTTTATTCAATTCTCGTATGTAACTATGTTGTAAACGTTGACTTTTCTTTTTATTTGAATCAATTGTATGCACTAATTGACGACAAAAAAATTGCTTCTATTCGTTAGAGATTAATCTAACTTCATTAAGTGTGGGTCCGCTTTAGAAGACGAAATAGTATCAATAAACAAACTATTCATTTGTTTGCATATTGATTCAGCTTTGCAAAACATCTGACAAACAAAAAAATTGCTATTTAATATACATAATTACTGAATGAGATTGAATTCTCGCTTAACTCTTGGTGAAACATAATTGAATATTAAAATAAATTAAACTCTTGGCTTAATGTTTCACAATTTATTTAAAAATATGTATAGTCAACATGTTTCGAGCGTTAGCTCATTTTCAAGACTTAACTACTATAAGGAACGTACAACAAATTTATATCACAAAATGGATGAGCGTTAGCTCATTTTCAAGACTAAACTACTATAAGGAACGTACAACAAATTTATATCTACAAAATGGATGTGAGTAGGGAGGATAATTGAAAATCTACTTGTTCATCTACAATTTCTTCTTTTCTCTTCCAAGAACTGCTAATTTCAATTGCCTCCAATCTAAACGTTTACCTTCATTACCTGCGTGTAGGCATTTAGTTTTTATCAAAACCTATGAAGTGATTAGAGCTGATACAATGTTCTGAGAATCCAGTTTTATTAACATTATACAAAATCGACCTTTTAGAAAAGGAGAAATTGTAAATGAACAAGTAGATTTTCAATTATCCTCCCTACTCACATCCATTTTGTAGATATAAATTTGTTGTACGTTCCTTATAGTAGTTTAGTCTTGAAAATGAGCTAGCGCTCGAAACATGTTGACTATACATATTTTTAAATAAATTGTGAAACATTAAGCCAAGAGTTTAATTTATTTTAATATACATAATTACCTCATTAATTAATAATGAATTTGTATATTAATAGTATATATACATATATATATATATATATACTATATATATATATATATATATATATATATATATATATATATATATATATATATATATATATATATATATATATATATATTTTTTTTTTTAAATTTTTTTTCATTGTTTAACTTTGATTTTAGTCTAGGACAGGAAAATGAGTTACCTCTTTAGTACTTCTCAAGTTTTCGAAAATGTTTATTTTCTTCTTCAGGGCTGAAATTGTACTATGAGGTTAGTCCAAAGGTATATTTGTTTTTTGAATTTCAAAACTTAATATTTTCAAATGCCTTTGGTTCAAATATTATTGAACTATTGAAATATTTTTACGTATATAGTGGATGGAGGAAGCAACGACACTGACTGAAATCCTCAACTCACCTCAATAGTTCCTTGTAACTTTGTTAGATGAACTCAATATTGTACAATTTTAGCCCAATGAACATTTTCGAAAGTTTTGAAAGTATAAGTATTTCAAAAGAAATATGCGTACATTCAATAATAAACGATAAAAACGTAATACTGGAGTTGCAGACTGTTCAATTATAAATCCTATTTCCCATTCATTGCTTTCAAGAGATGATTTTGGATTTTCATTATAAATAGCAATAGTGATAAGTTCTTCATTTTTCCTGTTTTCTTCATCATAAGTTTTGATCCTGAGTTTATAAGAATAACTAAGATTTCATCCAAACGTAAAATTTTTATTATCAAGTCTCACTTGGATACTGTGATATTTTTTGGAATTCTGCAGATCAAAATTCTAAACCCATTCAAATAATCTGAAATTACTGAATAAAGTTTCAAATAGTTTCGTTTATCTTATGTTATTTTAAATTTTAAAACAACCTTACTTTTATATAATAAAAATTGTTTATATTACATAAACGCGTTTAAATTTTTGATCAATTAAAACTAACTCCTTTAGTTCATCTATCGTATTAATCGGTGGTTGTGGTGACAAGTCTCTATTACAAAACCAATTTGTTTTTTTCTATTGGCGCCAGAATT
This sequence comes from Henosepilachna vigintioctopunctata, assembly GCA_030704895.1. Classification (NCBI taxonomy): domain Eukaryota; kingdom Metazoa; phylum Arthropoda; class Insecta; order Coleoptera; family Coccinellidae; genus Henosepilachna; species Henosepilachna vigintioctopunctata. Next base: position 6,184,250 of record JARQZJ010000031.1, read on the forward strand.
CACCACTAGAACTTTATAACATAAAGACGAAAATGTGTGAGGGACATCCTCATATTTCCAATACAAATAATGAAACTGTAATGAGTTCATCATTACAGAAGTACAAAATCAAATTACTTCGCTAATTCCTGCCTACTATTCACAATATTGGATGTAATTTATACACTGGTCGATGTATCAAGAAAGAATGATTTGCGGCAAAACAAAGTACATCAAAGTATGTGGAAAATTATTCGAAAAATTCGCCAAATCATTGTTGCCATATTTCAGGAAGAAATAATATATGTTTATTATAATTATCAGAAAAGAATATATCATTAGGTGAATATTTTTTGAGACTCCTACTGAAAAAATATCGAACTTCTATATGCGCTCTTCTTTAGAAAATAAGATATTATTGCGCCCGACCTCGCATTTCATACGTGCAAATAACACAAAAATTCACAAGTAAAATCACATCAGAGTCTGAAGTTCATGTTATTCATGAAACATATCGTCTTCCTGCTTAAAATAATCCGAAATTTACGCCCAGGAATGGTGAAGACAACGTTTGACTTTATGGCATTCAATATACGGACACAACATTGTTCAGGACGCAGTAGTGTATGGTATCAAGCCTTCATACGCAAAAAACTTAGTTCTTCATATATATATATATATATATATATATATATATATATATATATATATATATAATTGTATTAATATTTTACAGTGAAAATTGAGAATTGAAATTACATTTCAAAAGTTTTGAACTCGACTGGGATGTTCGAAAAACTTTTGAAATGTAATTTCAATTCTCAATTTTCACTGTAAAATATTAATACAATTATTCATGTCCGCACGTGGTGAGGTTAACACGACTAAATTATATATATATATATATATATATATATATATATATATATATATATATATATATATATATATATATATATATATATTATATATGAAGAAATACACTATAACAAAATGAATTATATAGTTATCGGGCTCATATCATGACATTTTTCGATAAGTTTTTCAGGACTGCCTATAACGGGTGTTTTTTTAGAGGTATAGAACTTTTTAAGTTGGCATTACTGTTGAAGATGGCAACCGATTTAACAGCTGAGAAGGGATTTATTCTCAGTTTGGTTTGGCAATTCATTATGCAAAGACGCACGCCAGAACAACGCTTGCAAATAGTGCAATTTTATTTCGAAAATAATGGTTCTGTGCGGAATACGTATCGCGATTTTCATAAGCGAATTTTGTTTAGCGATGAAGCGCACTTCTGGTTGAATGGCTACGTCAACAAACAAAACTGCCGCATTTGGAGTGAAGATAATCCTCAAGTGTATGTCAAAACACCGTTACATACAGAAAAACTGACTGTTTGGTGCGCTTTATGGGCTGGTGGAACCATTGGTCCGTACTTCTTCAAAAACGATGATGGCCAGAACGTTACAGTCAATGGTGATCGGTATAGGGCCATGATTACTAACTTTTTCATTCCTGAATTGAACAACCATGATGTCCAGGAGCTGTGGTTTCAACAAGACGGCGCAACATGTTACACAGCTCGTGCCACAATCGATTTATTGAAAGACACGTTTGGTGACCGCCTAATTTCACGTTTTGGACTTGTGAATTGACCTCCAAGATCTTGTGATTTAACACCGCTAGATCACTTTCTGTGGAGTTATGTAAAGTAATTGGTATTTGCGGATAAGCTACAAACGCTTGACTATTTGGAAGACAATATTTGCCGTGTTATTGACGATTTACGGCCACAAATGTTGGAAAAAGTCATCGAAAATTGGACTTTCAGATTGGAATACATCCGAGCCAGCCATGGCGGTCATATTCCAGAAATCATATTTAAAATGTAATGCGACAAGATTATCTTTTGAATAAAAAAAAATTCTTGTCAATCGAATGATCCATCGTTGTTTTATTTCAATTTAAAGTTATATACCTCTAAAAAAAAAACCTATATCCATTATTCTTGAAGGAATAAATATTAGGAATATTGAAATCGGTGCTCATATTTATTGTAAATGTAAGACAGCCACTGTTTCGTTCTCCGAAACACTCTTCAGTTGCGTCTTTTCCAATAGACATTTTACGATTCATGTTTTTTTTTTGATATCTAAGATTTGAGATGTAAAGTAATCTTTGCATTATTTATGCATATATCTTTGCAATATATTTCTGTCTTCTGATTCATAAGAGGACTTTTGAGAATTGAAGTCGATTCCTTTCGTTTGTTGGACGAGACGCAACTGAACAAACAGAAGATTATCAAGAAACAGAACATTGTCTTGCGTTTCAAATAAATAAAGGCAACGATTTCAATATTCTCTTACATTCATCACTTGAAGGATAATGGAGACATCTTATTCTTCATGTTTCACATATTCCTTTGAATCATTCGTAAAACATTATCGAAAGAAAGTTAATCGTAATTGGTTATTAGGATAAGTCTGTTTTGAAAAAATTAATTAGTATTTTACAAAATTTAATTGATTCAATGATGCATTACTCATTCGTTTCATTTTTTTTTTAGTTTATATTTAGATTTTATTATATTTTTTCTTGAATTCACCAACAATCTCCATTTATTGATATATTTGCGACTGCAGTTTCGTACAATTACTACATTTTCTCTATTGTGTATATTTGTATATTTTTCTATATAGTACTAGGCATTATCACAGAAAAACGGAGAAATCTATACAATATTGATAATTAACTGATGTTTGTCGACAAATAATCTAGAGGTCAGTATTTTTTTCTCGTAAAAATACATGGAATACCGTTCATCCTAATGAATGTTAAAGGGTAGATATAATTTTTAACCACAACAAAAAAACATAAGATCTTGATTCGATTTCTATCCGATTATAATCAGGATTTATCGGATAATAATCAAATGCTGCCGGCTACAATGGTTATTCACAATTCTCACATGTTGGTATAAAGTCATTATAAAACTGAAAAATGATAATTTTTAATCTCTCCATCTTCAAAGCTATTAGAATTATTAAATCTAAAATGATTAATCGATAAATGATTAATGATCCGATAACACTTTTTTGAGTTATCGCAGCCTGCAGTCTGTAACGGGGGTTAGAGAGTTGCAAAATGTTATTTCCTGTATAATATGAAATTATACGCCTTTACTAAGGTTGTTTTTGAAGTAACTATGCTGATATTTGATTATTCATCTAAATTTCTGATATTTTTGAAATGAAATATCAATTTCATCTGAAATATTAATGAACTGCCTGATGAGAAAATGAGAACAGTGGTTCTAAAGTTTCGGATCCACAGAGTATTTGGATGTTATGATGCTTCATAAGAGCTTCTGGTGAAGTATAAAACATTTTTTGTCCATATTAGATTTTTGCGGTTTCCCCAATGTCCAAAATTTGAAATTTCCGAATTGTTTTGTCTTTATTTGCTGAAAAAGGAAAAGCTCTATTATTAATGGATCCAACCTTGAGTTTAACGATATTTTCTGATAGTAAATGAGAACTATTTCTGTCGCTGCCAATTCCGTGAAGACCTCATTTTTGAATTCTGAAAACACTTAAAAAGGCAGAGGGAACATTTGATACAAAAAAGCTGAAGAAGAGTAATCTTTATTATACAGACATTTCTTTCTTACAAATGGTAGGAGTTTGACGCATATTTTTCCACTGCTCCATTAACAGAAAGAAGCAATTAGTATAAAGTGTAGCTAATAATGAAGATATACTTAATCTTAGGTGGAACTTACCTTTAATGATTGAAATATAATGAATAAGATTTTAAAAAACTTCAAGAATTCAATAACAATTTAATTGAAATGCATATAATGCACAAAAATAATGAATGATTTCAAAAACATGTGGTGAGCATGTTCACCACAAAGACTTTGGCTTGCAATGTTCCGAATACTCACTGATAGAATAGAAGCAAAATCTCAAAAGATGTTTCCTTATGTTAATTTTGAATTTATTGAAAGGAAGCTCTTTTAAATGTGAAGGTATGATGTTGTATAACTTATCATCAATGGAGTTTTTTTCTAATTTACCTAGACAATATTCAATATGAACTTAAATTCAAACACTTGAACTTATGATTTACACTTTATTGACTACATAGCACGACGCGTTTCTTCAGATGCTTACGGAATAATCACCAATAAAGTGTAAATCATAAGTTCAAGTGTTTGAATTTGAGTTTATATTCAGTTATAATGGATTTCCATCAAGTAAACGCCAACACTATTAAATATTAGACGATATTTAGTTGGTCCGATAATACTTCCACCACTTGTATTGTAATTATGTAGATCAGACCGTTTAATTAACGTATATACATTCATCTATTTCTACAAGAGCGTTATATATATATATATATATATATATATATATATATATATATATATATATATATATATATATATATATATATATATATATATATATATATGTATTTTATAAATAATGGTTTGCATTATTTCAAAGCTATTGAAACCGAACGGGTGTTTTTTTTTGCGTGGCATGGGAGAGTCTAACAGTGGTCTGGGTGATGTGAAATTCCTGGCAGTACGGATTGAGTCAAAAATACAGTGGGATGCACATATTGGAAAACATGTCTCAAGATTAAACACAGACACTCTTTACCTTGTTCGTCGCCTGTCTGATAATCCCTTACCTATTTCTTATGGTGCTGAGAACAGTATATTTTGAAGTGTTTTTTTTTTCGCATCCCTCCCATGCTGTTCCTATGTGGGGACATGCATCAGGTGCACAGCACCTGTTTGAATTGCAGCGAAGGACAGCGAGAGTGTTGAGTCATCTAGATTTTAGAGATAATTGTGGAGCAACTTTCAGAGAATTGGGTATTCTTACTTGGCCTTCTTTGTACATACTGGAAAATCTACTTCAAAAACCACACGGTGCACTTGTTTGCATCTTATGGAGACATTCACACGAACAATACGAGAAACAGAATCACTTTGATGCCGGCTTGAAAACGTTTGAAAAGGTCTCGGAATTGCATAAACTATTCGGTGATCAAATTTTGTATATGCTTCCTGGTGCTATTCACAAATTTACATAAAACGAAAATTGAAAATATTATAATGTATTTGCACCAAGTAAATGCCAATACTATTTCCAATGTATTCAATTGTATTGATGATCTTAATGTTTTTGTGATTTTTCTGTTTGAGGTATGTGAATTATCGATTTATTTTAATGTTAATATAACTGAAGAAATAATTGAATGAATAAATACATAAATGAAGCAGTTTTCTTGGAATAGGACAAGGAATAATAGTTTATACCCTATACCCTATTTACAATAGACATAATGACAGTTTTTGAAAAACGGATCTATAATGTCCACAAATATATATTACAATATAAAGAGAGATTTATTTAGAGGTACTTTCCCTTTAAATAAAAAATTAATAAATTAATGAAAACAATTTCATTTTATAATCTTTATTATCAAACAAAAGAACCATTCTTTACAATTATTTTTTAAAGATAATTTCTTTCAAATGTTGTCCGAGACTACGGTTGACAACGTTAATTATGTAATTCCAATTTTCAATGACGAGTATGAGTATTTCGAGTGGTGTTTGGCCAATGACCCGAGTAATATTGGCCTCCAATGCCTCAATTATAGCCGGCTCATCCCTGTAGACTTTGGACTTTACATAACCCTAAGGAAAAAAGTCAAGAGGTGTGATGTCACATGATCTAGCCGGCCAATTCACTGGTCCAAAGCGTGAAATGAGCTGTTCGCCGAATCGCTCTCGCTGTAGAGACATGGTTTCACGGGCTGTATGGCAAGTGGCGCCATCTTGTTGGAACCAAATTTCGTCGAAACCACGCGCTTCAATTTCTGGTATCAAATAGTTTGTTATCATGGCGCGATAACGGTCACCATTCACAGTAATGTTCCGGCCGGCCTTGTTTTGTAGAAATATGTACCGATTATTCCACCGGCCCATAAACCATACCAAACAGTTGTTTTTTCTGGGTTTAATGGCAGCTTTCTGGCTCCTCTTCGGGTTGTTCATCACCCCAAATGTGGGCATTTTGTTTATTAACGAACTCATTAAGCCAAATGAACAATATCATTCATCGGTGAACAATATTTTTGTCGAAAAGAGTGGATCTTCTGTAAGCTTGTCAAGAGCCCAGCGACTAAAACGGAAACGATTCGGAAGGTAAGTCGGTTTAATCTGCAATTAAATCCCCACCACAAGAAGTACCTCTAAATGAATCACCCTTTATATATTTGTTTTTAATGAATAAGATATTTCTGAAGAAATTAAGAATTTAGTAGAAAAAAATGCTATTTTGAAATATAAATTTACTCGTTTACCTAAAACGCTCGTCTGAACACTAAAAACTAAACACTAGGCGCTGCAATAATTTAATTATTTTATGTTATTAAAAATGAATTCGAAAGTGTATAAGTGGTGTGGGGCCCCCCAGTGTGAGAACACATCCATAAAGTGGCTTAAACTTGCAAGGCGAGATTCAAATATAATATTGTCCAATGCTCACCTTTATTCTTGTGAAGATCACTTTGATGTAAATTTTTACATTGCTATCTAGATTTTAGTATAGTATATAATATTTGGTAATAATATTTTGTACGAGGACTAAATGCAGAAAGGTCTAACCTCGAAATTGCTTCTCATTGGTGTTATAATACGTAAATTAGAGGTAATAATAAAAACTTGTCCAAAAATCACTTACTGAACAATTCTTTATTCGATTAGTTTCACCTTTTACAGCATTATCAAGAATGTCGAATAAAGTCAAATTAAAGTCGAATAAAGAATTGTTCAGTCAGTGATTTTTACACAAGTTTTTATTATTACCTCTCATTTAAATAGGAACTATCACAAAGTAGATTGATCGTCCATTGAATTTATTATAAGTAATACGTATTTAATTCAAATTTCAGTAACCAAATGTCATGTATAAATATATGGAATATAAAAGCGTCATCGTCATAGGATGGCCTGGAGGACCTAAAAGAAAAATCAATTTATAAATGAAGATTAGAAGCATTATAAATATAGATTCCATTAACATAACCCTAATAATAACCTGATACATTACATTACATGCCAAATACATTGTCAAAAGTATATTATAGGGAAGTATTTCATAACTGAAATTATAATGTTTTTGATTTTTATTAATATACTTACATGGAAGTTTTAACGTTTCTAAATTCTTCTGAACAAAAGTAGAGATTTGATGCCAAAAACTCTCCCAACAACATTATGTCGATTAGTGAATTAGATTATGAAACAAGTAAACCCTCGTTTCATGACCCATGCTATTTTATATTCGATTTTAATATCATTTGAACTGAAATAGTGGAATTTAATAACATAATTAATAAATAAAAACACAGTCGTAGTGGAGGTTAACAATACGAGATGTGACGTTGGAGCGTGTTTACTCAAAGGTGACGTCATGCGCTCTGATCGGTGTTCAAGATATCATGGCGGATTGCCTTATTTTGTAGTTTTATAAAAATAAATATTAATCACACTCTTAATAAAAAAACCAATGCGTGTTTTATATCCTAAGCTTCAAGTATTATCCAATAAATATAGTATTTTAGTGATTTTTAATTACTGTCATCATGCGTATTCTTCATGTTCATTATTCAATATACGTCAAGATTTGAAAATTGTCAGTACGTCTCTGTCGATTCAATATAGTTTCAGACATATTCGTCCCACTGCAAAAGCAATAAACAGCTAACCATATCCAATTTCGATTTCCCGAGTTAAGATGGTTATTCGGTTGCATTTAATTGGCAATATGGGTGGCGGAAAATACCCGTTCAGTTTGGGATCGCACGTTTTCCCATACGCGTAAGTGTTACTTCACACTGAAGTTGTAAAAATTCGGAATGGTCAATGTTTAAGCTCGAACCGTACGTTCCGCGTCGTCACCTTTACAACACTTGAGTACTAATTCCCCAGGTATTTCTCGGAACCATTAGCAAGGGCAATGAGTACGTAACTGTTATTGGAAACTCCGAGTTTATTGTTTTCCAATATCGTTTAGTCACTGACCTGGGAAATATTGAGTGGCATTTAACTTGTAAAAACTTGGGGTTAAAACTAACAAACGAAACAGTCCGCAAGATTAATTCAGAAAATCAAGACGGTTAAGCCTGATGATCATCAATAAACTTGAACCACGTATAAATGGCTACTTTCCTGTGCATGATATTTTGATAACATCTACATAGTTCTTTGTAGCATCAACATATCTCAAAAAATGAAATTTGAGTTTTGTGCTTCTTGTTCGGAGAAAAAGCTGAGTTTCTAGAGTTTTTTACGAACTAACTACTCTTAAAAAGTTCTGAGAAAATTACAATTCATAATAACACGTAACGAGAAATGTTTTTTTTTGTTGTTGTTATGAAGAAAAATTGTCAGTTGAAAATCTTGATATATAGAAAAAAATATAAATATATATATATATATATATATATATATATATATATATATATATATATATATATATATATATATATATATATATTATATATAAATATTTAGGAATTGGTTTCATTGCCTGTTTGATATTAATACGTTTCTAATATTTTTAGCAATAACAAGCTTCTGTTCTATAATTACAGATATTATTATATGATACTAGTATTAGTACCCATATAGTTTAATAAAAAGTAATAGCTCATACAGCCCAAGATGAAGTGAAACAAATATATACAAAGTTGAAAAGCGAAACAATAACTCAAAGAAAAACTCACACCGTTTATATAATAAACCTTGCAATATAGGTCCAATATCGCAAAATGCTGAAGAGCGAATCTTGAAGAACCGAAATCACAAACCTACATAAACCTTCAACAACACAAAGATTTTAGCAACTGAGGAAGACTAAAAATGTATAGGAATTTTAAAGATGTTACACGTTCCTAAGAATTTGGAAAACACAAGAAATGAAAGAACATATATAAAATATTTACAGCATTATCAAGAATGATAATGCTGTAAAAAGCGAAACTAGTCGAATAAATAATTGTTCAGTCAGTGATTTTTAGACAAGTTTTTATTATTACCTCTCATTTAAATAGGAACTATCACAGAGTAGATTAATCGTCCATTGAATTTATAATAATTATGTTTCAAATCTGAAAATTCAGAAATCTATTGAATAAGATACGTCGTCTTCAGCATTGGAAACGAAATTAATAATGTTTCAGAAGAATTTTCCTGTTTGAAATGCAGAAAATGTTGAATTATGAACTCCAACAATATTTATCAGGTTCAGCTGTATTCAGATGTATGACATGGAACAAATTCGAATAAGTACGCATTAACTAACTGTTAAGTGACACAGCAAACCTAACACAAACGTCACTTAATAGACACAGAAATATTTCTAACTAGAGAAATTACTTATCTTGCTGAAGTTACTTTTCCGGATTCTAACGCCGCATAGAAACTTTTACTATTTTCTCCGTTTAGCTCAAAGAACGAGTGTTAATATATTCTTCCGATCTAAGTTGGCGACATGACGTATTTATCGATGTTCGAAGTTGAGTCGACGTTTCGTGTAAAAAATGGAGAACAGGAAGGATGCGAGCTAAGATGAATGGCTACAACCAGGTGGTAAACATGAAGAAGAGGCTTGAGGGACCACACCAAGTGATATTGAGACCTTTCTAAATGATGCCGGTGCAAAAACCTCCGCTATACACTCTCTTAGTTTAGTCATTTGAAGCTGATGAATTAAGTAGGTTTATAAATATTCAGCTTTAGGTCTGCAATCGACTAAAAAAATTGAAGATGGACGCATAAAGGCGGTCGAATGTAGTATACTTCAGATTCGACTTCGTCGATGAGTGGAACACTCGGCAATGTGCTTGTTTAGCATCGATACGTCCAGTTACTGTTTACTACTTTTTCGTCTTCTTGTTTATAAGGTTATTGTGAAATGAGTCAGTTCTCGTGAAAAGTCTGTCTTATTATCCAAAATATTAACAATAAAAGTTAATAATTTAGTAAATGCTATTGTCAACTCTATATATTGCACTACATATGAAATATTGGTACTATTATATATATATATATATATATATATATATATATATATATATATATATATAAGGAAATGAAATTTTTTTGTGCTTATGGCACTGAATGAAATATTTAAGAAAATGAACACTAGAACATTCATTTGAAATTAATCAAGAGAATGTTATAGTAGAGCTAGATATGTGAACGTGTACGATGTGATGTCTCCATTATCCTTCAAGGGATAAATGTTAGAGAAATATTGAAATCGATGCAACACCTGATGGAAGTGCGAGACATATATGTTTCGTTCTGCAAGGAACTCGTCAGTCGCACCACGTCCATTGAAGTGAGGCAACGATTTTAACCTCCAAGCATCTTCTTGTGACTTCAAGCGGAAGATCGTAGAGTAATGAATACTCTACAATTCCATCTATAGAAGTCAGTAGAAAACACCTCTCTCAGATTACAGACACACCAAGCATCGAAATTTCACATATCTTCTATACCCGTAGGTATCTACTAAATTGCAATGTCTATTTGACAAATATCATCGAACGATGCTTTCAAATGTCAATAGGTTGCGTTAGTAGTACGCTCGCGTTTATTCCCGTATTTCAGGGACTTATTCGGCGATATTTTTAAGGAAATGAAATTTTTTTTGTGCTTATGGCACTGACTGAAATATTTAAGAAAATGAACACTAGAACATTCATTTGAAAAATTTAAATTGATCAAGAGAATGTTATAGTAGAGCTAGATATGTGAACGTGTACGATGTGATGTCTCCGTTATCCTTCAAGGGATAAATGTTAGAGAAATATCGAAATCGATGCCACACCTGATGGAAGTGCGAGACATATATGTTTCGTTCTGCAAGGAACTCGTCAGTCGCACCACGTCCATCTTCCGCTTGAAGTCACAAGAAGATGCTTGGAGGTTGAAATCGTTGCCTCACTTCGATGGACGTGGTGCGACTGACGAGTTCCTTGCAGAACGAAACATATATGTCTCGCACCTCCATCAGGTGTGGCATCGATTTCAATATTTCTCGTAACATTTATCCCTCGAAGGATAATGGAGACATCACAACGTACACGTTCACATATCTAGCTCTACTATAACATTCTCTTGATTAATTTCAATTATATATATATATATATATATATATATATATATATATATATATATATATTTATTATATATATATATATATTTTTATATATATATATATATATATATATATATATATATATATATATATATATATATATATATATATAAAATAAGAAACTTACGGTTATAACCTAAAAATTTTTTTTTGTGACTGCCGTTTACATATGGTTTCAAGCTTATTGGCTATCGTCTTGGATGTTAATTAAGAATCAATCAAAAAAATCACAAAAGCAAAACACAAAATTTGTGCAAGGAATCGACTTATTTTTGGTTTAGGATTGAATATCTCTTTTGTAGTTCAATTCAGCTCCGTTTTAAGTTTGACTCAATGTCAGCCAGGCTACATTGGGCTTAAAATTGAGTTCGCCTAAGAACACGAAATTTCAAAGTGGACAAGAGAGCAGGACAATCAATAATGTTGTGCAGTGATTTTGCAAGAAATTGAGTGCTAAAGTTTATCTTCCCTGCAATGAGTTCTATTGAGTCATATATTCGTCACGATTGACCCCTCTCTGTGGATAAACACCTCCAAATTAAGAATTTCAAGAATCTTTTCTGAATGGTCTTCAAGATGGCGTGGATCACAAGTATAAATAGGATGCCAGATCATGCTGCCATACTCCAACTTGTTACGAATTAGGCATTAAATAGTCGAAAATAGTTAAATAATAAAATATTGAGGAATTATTGAAATATTTGCCATTGCTTATAATGAATCCAAATATTTTCGGGGCAGATGAAATAATGTGGCATGTCTAATGATTAATAATCGCTGTGAATTCATAACATATATATATATATATATATATATATATATATATATATATATATATATATATTGAATATATTTATATTATATATTTTTAGAAAGATAATTATTATTTTATGGTTCTAAATATATTTATTAAACATCTATATCACATAAATTATTCGGTCCTTTTCTTGGGACTTTTTAAATGAAGTTTCATCAATATATTGTCATCAACTAAAAAAAGAGAAAATGACAGGCATCTAAACATATAAAAGGACCTGAATAGGAAAAATAAAAAATATTAAAATAAATCAAACTCTTAGCTTAATGTTTCACGATTTATAGTTTTAAATTTATAGGATTAAATCGTGAAACATTAAGCCAAGAGTTTAATTTATTTTAATATTCAATTATGTTTCACCAAGAGTTAAGCGAGAATTCAATATCATTAATTAAAAATAAAAAAGATAAAATAAGAGATAAATAGAAAAAGGATACTAATATATATATATATATATATATATATATATATATATATATATATATATATATATATTCATATATAAATATATATTATGTATAATGTTATTGCATGTTGATTATTTACCGTTTTTTTCAATATATTTCAGCAATAGCAGCCTTTTCCATATGAAAAATCTTCATTCTAGATGACGTTTCATGTTTTTCACTTTGTCAAAACTAACGAATGATTGAATTTCATAAATTGAAATGGATTCAAACGTTAATTGTTATTTTATTAATCAACTTGGCTGTTATGCCTCCTTAATTTATTCTTATAATTTGAAGAAGACTAAAACATTTCCGAAGCGAATACTGAACTAGGAACATTCCTCTGAATATATAAAGAGTTAAAACAGTCTAGTTGATTGAGAAAATAACAATCGAAGTTTGCTTCCATATTAATTTATAAAATTGAAATATGCATTAGTTTTGACAAAGTTCGCTACGAGTTAGTTTAGGGGTACTCAAATGAAAATTTTTCACATGAAAAAACCTGTTATTACTGAAAATATTGAAAAAAATATTTATATTCATATTTACTGATAATGAGGTGCTGTTATCGGGGTACTGAAATCAAGATTTTTTATATGGAAAACCTGTTATTAGTAAAAAATATTGTAAAAAATATTTATACTAATGTTTATACATAATGGGCGCTGTTGTCGATGTGTCGAATTTCTCAGTGAGTTTTTATTGAATTAGAACTCTAATTGTCCTTAATTTTATTATCAATTGAAGATCAATTACTATAAAAACACTGAATACATTCAGTGTTTTAATCGTTGTGTTCTTACTTGAACATTCGGCAAAAGTCATAGGGTTGATATCTATGAACTTATATTCTGAATTTATATTCTGTATACTCAATTTTATTAGATGTAAGTCATTCGGGATATATTTTCCACATCTGAAACAAATTTTGCGAAAAATTAAGAAGGTACTTAATTTTCATTTCGTTAATCGTTATGGCCCTCATCAAAATTTTAGTCTCAGCTAGAATATATTATCGGCACAAAATCTACAGCGAATTTCACTGTTATCACATTAACAAGAAAACGGACGAATAAAAATGTCATTTAAATTCATCTTCAAAAAAATTCAACAACTTAGAACAACGATAACAACAAACAAAGATAACGACATTCTTTCATTCTGAATGATTCAAAATGGATATTTGAAAGAATTAAAACTTTTTTTTTGTTGATGACGTAAGTTCATGTTGACGAATTTGTCAGAATTTATACTGATTGAAATCTGTTTCAGGATATTCAAGAATTAACAGTGGTAAACTACATGTATTTTCAATGAAACGAAGATATTGCGTTGAATTATTCAACCCGTCAGTCATCATCTGAAGATAAATATTTTGAAACGTGCGTCACGAGTTATTTGCATAACGAGTAAATATTGTTGTTAGGTGAATATGTATAATTTCCATTTAATTGGCATACTTGAACCGATAAAACAATGTTCTAATATTAACAAATTCATTAAAGCTCTAGGGACATGTAGAACATTATCTGATATCTCAATATGTAGATCTTGATATGTATCTAGTTGTAACATTTGTTAGCTAATGAGATCACAACTGAAGTTCGGAAAATCAGACTTTGCTTGAAATAGATTCCAAAATGCTTCATAATAATTCCTACTGAGAATGATAAATAATAAGAATGAAGTCGTTGAATATAATTGAATTTCACTATTATTATAGATTTGAAGTAGCTATCAATAAATTATGAAACAAGTTTAGTATCAATTACACATCACGTTGAGGAATGTGTTGTCGAAGTATTGGAAGAAAGATTCAACGTTAAGAGAAATATAAAGACACCATGGAAGTGGAAGAAATAAAGATACGATACAGAGCGATATGATAAAATAACCTCACACATGTAGGCGCTGTAGAAGCCTTTTTCACAATTTTAAGAACAGCACATTATCGTGACTAATAAAGAAGAGCATTCAGAATGTGTGTTGAGGAAAAATTGGGGCCTGAAAAAAAGCGCATCTGCCATTTCATTAAAATATATGTGTAAATTCATCACTTGAATTTACACATATATAAATGTGTAAATGGAAAATAAATAATTTGATTTCTGTACTGAACGAAGTGCTGAATAACACTCAAACTTTCAGCCATAATGTTTATTTATCATACATATTCATTTAACTCTGATGACTAAAATGTCCAATAACCAAAATAGCTCAAAAATTTTGAAAAATTGACAAATGTCGAGAATGATATTTTATCAAAAAAAAATTAATCCTACTCGTTGTTATCTGTTACGCCACTCAGCAATACCTACTCGCAACTAAGAAAGTAATCGACCTCAATAGGGCGTCTTGAAAGGTATTTCATTTGTCGACATTCCGAATATTTTTCTTCAGTCTGTCACAAAAAATCAATGGACTTCAAAGAACTATGGACTTCATCACCGAACTGAATAGTATAAAGCAGGGGTTCCCAATCTGAGTCGATCTGCTGTCATTATCGCAATCAAGAGTGCAATAATATAAAAATGCGGCATGTTATGAAATAGTTGTTTCTAAAGATCTGATGACCATTTGCACGAACTAACACTTTTCTGAGCTGTTCACATGGTTTTTGGAAATACTTAGCAGATGATGATTTCAAAAAATATGAGTTGATCCACGATTACTTCAACCACAAGTTCTGTTTGAATATACAGGACAATAAGAAGAAAATCTTATCGAACCTTCATCCCTCAGTAATCTCAAAAAACTATATATAAGAGTTCCTTTTAGGGGGCGTTTTGGTTATCGGTTCGAATTGAATATCCAAATTCAACTTCAAGAACTTTGACAATTGGATTATGTTTTCTACATGGTGTGAAGCTTGATAGTAGAAGAGCTGGCACCAATTTTTGAGTAGACATGGCTGGTGAGTAGAGGGCTAATTCAACCCCCAAATTTTTAAGGGTTGGCAGCTGGAAAGTCCCACCAAAATGATCTGTCTTTTTGGGAATCTCATTTTTTAGTTATGAATAATACTCCATTAAAATTTCAAGATGCCTACAATTACAATTACATACAATTTTTACAACTTTTTGCAAAATATTTTTGCACGCGTTTGGCAATGGAAAAATCCGATTACATCGTCTGGATTATTTTGTATTCATTAAATTTCGTATACACTGCAACATATAGAAATTGCGTTTTGTCTTGAATATATTTTTGGGAAAAAAATAATATTTTTAAAAATTTAGGGGTTGATTTAGCCTCGCTACTCACCAGACAGGTTTGCAATTCCGTATTGGAGTATATCAGGAGACGTATGTGACAAGTTTTCAGATTGCCTCAAATACCTACCCAAAAATTGGTGCCAGCTCAGAAAGAGCTCGAACCAATGAGCTGATTTGTTCTGATTACAGCTGCAGCAGTAATCACGAACAAATATCGTTCAAGGATCAGTGCGGAGTACCAAATGAGAGTAGCAGTGTCATCAAGCCTAATTTGAAAAATAAAATCACTGAGCTTACCCTTCACATTCGTCTCACTGTTGGAATTTTCAACAATTATGTATTCGAAAAGAGAAACAGTAGAAATGCTGAAATTATCATTTTTTAATTGGAAGCGTTCAGTACTTTTTCTAATTTCTCTGCGTACGAGAGGACTTCAGACTACACGGACTAGCAGCTCCATATTTCAAAGAAAATTTTCTGAGCGTATTGCTTTGTAATGAATAATAATAATTGAAAAAATTTTACTGAAAATCTCAATTGTTTGTCACTGTTAAGTGAGATTTTGTGGAACGTTCAAAAATCACATCAGTTAAGGGGATCTCGATTTAGAAGGCTAAAAAATTTGTTTTTATTATTGTTTAAATATATTCCTTATGTATCTAAGAATGTGTAGAAAAAGTTATATAGGCTAATTTTAAATATTCTCAAAGATACAGCAGTGAACACAGTGGTGGAGCGATTACTTCTCTCGGTCATAACTCCGTACTACGAGTATAATTTGCTCCAATCTACGAAGAACTTTCGAAGGACAAACTTTTCATGCAATGCTTAGGATGGACATACGCAAGATTTGAAGGATTCTTTAAACTCTACCGACTAGCCCATCAACCCAAAACTCCTCAATTCTGGCAGAAGAATCTTTGAAATTGCTGCATATGGTTGCAGGAATATTCAACGAAGGATATTCTGCAAATTTCAAATATAGTGCAGCTGCTCGAATTGAAAATGGGCCTAATTTGCAAGATGTTTGCGGATAACATCGACGAACAACTGATCGAGAGAAAAAATCGGCGTACGTCTTTTTCAAGGAAGGAAGCTCGCACAGCCTGTAGCCACAACTTCATCAGAACGAAATTTTTGGGGAGAAAGAAGGTTTATTCTAGACGCAGAGACAGCTGATCAGAGTATTATATCCGCAAGTGGTCGAAAAATGAAAATTTTTTGTCCGAAAATTTTAAAGCCCGTTTTCTAGAGTTTTCGTTCTTACTATTTTTCTGAAATGGTGGGCGTGATTGCAAGAAGCGTAGGCGACGAATAGAAACAAACCAAGACTTGTTAGCTTCAGTGTTGTCTTCTTTTGTATTTTAATTAGAAACATTCCTGGAAAAATAATTCTTAACAATTTCCTTATCATGTTGAAATCATTTTTTTTCACAAAGAGCATATTTTTTGTTTCAAACCTGAAAAAACATTCGAATTTCAGAATTTGTTTAGTTATTCTCAGTTCATATAGAAGAAAAATATATGAAAATCGGAATGGTATACGGTTTTTTGTGTCAGATGAAAATTACTAGCCCCATCTGTCCCGCCGATTGAAAACAGCAGTTGCACGAATATACATAAAAATCGGCCTGTGGATATTTTTATCTAAAAATTTTTTTTTCTCATGTTCAGACATAAAATGAAATAATCGAAAATTTTGGTAGACTTGCTTTTTGTAAAAACATTCCCTAAAACATTGAGTTTTTCAACCTTTCAAATGAGGATCCCCGCATTAGATTTTCTTTGAATCTGTGTAATTTTATAATCTTTTGGAATGTTGACGTAGTATGGGTATATAGAATTCATTGACTTATTCCGTGAAAGATTGTGGGAAAATTTAAAATTTTTATGGAAGTAACCAATAAGCTACTATTGCATAGAGGAAACCACATTTCACAACCAAGGATGCAAATTTCACGCTTCGCTGAGTCAAATTAATTTCAGTTCGATTATAAAATATTATATGACCACACAGTAAACATGTTTTTTGGTTCAGTTGATGATTATGAATAAATCTTCAGGCAGTTGGTCGTAATCGTAACATAATTTTTAATTACCTGACAGTTCAAAAACTTCGTTGTTAAAAATGATTAGCTCAAAAATCGAGATTAGCTTGTACTTATTTTTTCAAATAGACAGTACTAAAAGCATTTTCGAAATATATAAAGATATATATATATATATATATATATTCATTTATATATATATATATATATATATATATATATATATATATATATATATATATATATATATATATATATATATATTTAGACATAGTTGAGCTGGTTATATGATTATGTACGAGGTGAGGCATCCATCACACTTCAATAGATGAGTAGTGTTAGAGAATATTGAAATTGATGCCACTCTAGATTGAAGCACAGGACAAACTATTTCGTTCTTCAAGGAACTCATCAGTTGTGCGTGTGGTGCCATCACCGAGTGTGGTACCCATCATGATCTTATGATCACTAGTTGGAAATTTCCACGTAATGAAAACTTCATATGTCCATCTTCAGAAATCAATAGAAATAATAATCAGTTTTCATATGAAATAGTACTGGATGCATCGGATTACGGTAAAATTTCGAGTGTGTCAATCAAAATGTGTGTGACCTCTCAAAGTACCGAATTGCTATGCCACAAGAAATAAATAACTAGCATTTAAAAATATAAAAATATCGGAATAATACTTGAAATTCGAGATTAAAGGAGTTCATCTATTGGACAGCTGGGTAACAGAATGGGAGTACCACAAGACGACCATCTGGGAACTTTTCTATTTGTTTTATACATCAGTTACCTCTTTCGTGCATTGGCGTTGACTTCATACACTACTGTATATGCCAGTAATAGAAAAATAGTGACATAACTACTGAATTAGTTGATATGTGATACAAAATAATGAATTTCCTTTCACAACTATCAGAAACTGGTGTTATTTGGATGGACCTCTTCGAGTAAAAAAAAACAAATAAGAAATAAGTGAACAAATAACAATGATAAGAAGAAAAACAAACAGTTAGTCAAAATTGATAAAATTCTTGTTGACCAATATAAAAGTGGAAATATAATGGAAATTTAACTGGACAAATGTAGTGATTTCTGTATCCTGGGCATAATCTGAGACTTGCTAAGAATGAAATTAGTTGTATGTCGATGAAATTCTTGTTTCCAAATTCAATTTCCAAACCCAATCTTTCAAGTAGAAGATACCAATTGATAAGGGAATGTTTACAAATTACGTAAGGCTGTTTTTGCAATATTTTTTGCCCCCCTTCCCCCATGTAAGGAAACATTAAGTTAAGTATATATCCACCCCCTCACTCCACGTAAGAATTGGCATTAAATATATATATATATATATATATATATATATATATATATATATATATATATATATATATATAAGCATATAAATGAATTGTGATTACCGTCGGTATGTGATTTTCCATATTCTTTATATTAGTTAACTGTAAAAACGTGGAAATTTCAAATTTTAATTGATTGGGTATCATGGTTTTCACTTCACAATATTAATTGATCTGATAATCGATACCTTTCTGATTTAATTCCATAGCATATCGTCTCACCTTTGAAACAGCCGCAACCAGATGCGTATCTGTCATTCCATCGCTAATTAATAATGAGTTAAGTTATTAGTCTTGTTAGGCTTTTAATTGCAACTATAAATTAAATATCGATATAATTCGCAAGAATAGGCAGAAATGAAAAATTATATCACTGATAGGAAAAACGTAAATAACCTCTTCTATCATCATAGAATGTAGAATTCTAAGCTGAGTTTGCACTTGATAAATAAGTTTTGACAACATTCGTTGAAAGCGATTCGATGCTCTACTACCATAATACAACGTAAAAAATGAAGAACCAATCAGATTGTACTGGAAATGTTAATGATTGCCTATTTCTCTACTTGAGGACAGGGGTATTTCGATCGTGAACATAAATGGAAAAAAATTAATAGAAATGAATATAATCAGTGAATATCAGTAGATAGAAGTTCATCAATGGTAATCACAAGTTGAGGGCTTCATTTGTAAGAAATCATGATACAATTTTCCATTAAAATAATATCGATTTTTGATAGAGAAACTGAAACATTTTAATGAATTATTACGAATTAACTTTCATTTTTAAAATGAACAAACATGATCAAAACGCTTATTTATTGTAAGTAAGAGTACTTTAATCAAGATGAATCATATGAAATGAATACTCAATAATTCAATGGACCAACCCTCGGGACCAAGGTATATTATATCTGATATTCGACGAAAAATAAATGAGCTTAGGTCTAATTGGCACTTCGAGTGTATATTTATATACTCGATATATATATATATATATATATATATATATATATATATATATATATATATATATATATATAATCTCAGAAATTCACTACAAGAAAAGGAAATCTGTAGTTCTCGTGCTATAGTATCGCACTGTTAGATAATACTACTTATAGATATTCGCTATCAAAGTACACTATAACCTTATTCCGATAATTTTTGACAAATTATTCTAAAGAATATTATAGCAGAGCTGGCTATGTGAAACATGAACAATGCGATGTCTCCATTAACTTCAAGGGATCAATGTTAGAGAATATTAGATTCTCCATTATCCTGCATGGGATAAATGTTGAGGAATCTTGAAATCGATGCCTACAATTATCGAAAGCGTGAGACAGTCACTGTTTCGTACTACAAGCCACTCATTAGTCAAAGGCAAAGATTTCAATCCTCACATACCCTCTAGTTGATTTGAAGACAGAGTAATATAGAGTAGGTCGTATGCCTATATAATGCATTGATTAATGTACATCCCAAATCTTAGAATCAATGAAAAGCACATGAATACAACTACATTGAATGTTTAATACGTCCTTATCAGTTAAGATATATATATATATATATATATATATATATATATATATATATATATATATATATATATAAGAAAATGATTAAAAAATCATTCAGTGCCATAAGCACAAAAAATTTCATTTATATATATATATATATATATATATATATATATATATATATATATATATATATATATATATTCAAGATTCACGAATCATTCGGACTAGTGAATATTGAGACTCTTAATCGAAACATTTCAAATAAAACTCAAAATGTAGAAGCAGGGAGTGTCTACACAAATGTTATCAAGCCTATAGAACGAACTTATCACTTTCGAGAATGAGAATTAAGTGCGCTTCGAAAAAATCATCGATCTTGTTGAATGATAGTAGAATAAAATTGTTTCATCATTATTATGAATCATCAGTCCGTATTTAATCAAGAAAGCAAGATCCGATGACTTCCAAAACGCCCACAAGTCTTAGATCCGAATGAGGCGAGCAAGTACTTGTGAAAATTCAAAAAACTTGTGAAAAGTGAAAAGACGAATAGCGTCTAGATTCCTACCCATGAAAAGATTAGTGCGAGTACGTGAGTGAGGCTTTGTGGACATTTCATTCGAACACCACAGAATTTTTCTGCAATGTGTAAGAAAGGTCCTATGAATAATCAAAGCGCACTTAAAATTCACTCTCGAAAGTGATATGTTCGTTCTCGACAGCTTGTAGGCAACTCCCTGAGAGTTTTATTTGAAATATTTGGATATTTAGATTAAGAGTCTCAGTAGGTATTTACTATATATATATATATATATATATATATATATATATATATATATATATATATATATATATATATATATATATATATATATATATATATATATATATATATATATATATATATATATATGAATATGATATTATAATCCCAATACATATGAATTGCTAATGGATGAAACTTCATCGGTGCGTAATGAACTAGACTAGCTACTTAAATGCTTGAGGATGCAAAGTTGATCTTCAAGTTTTTCTTAAACTATCCATGCAAAAAATCGCTAGTGTGAATATCGAGCTTTATCGAATTTCTCAATTATTTTTTGAAATTCTTCAACTACGAAAATCTCTTTTCTGCAGATGCAACATGTGTTATGACATTGCCATCTTAAATATTGCTGTGTAGTATTTCCTCGATTTCTCAAATAAACATTTTCGAACTCAATTTGTTTGTAATATATCTGGCTACACAATTTCTAAACTATTTGAGATCACTCATTTCTTCGAATGATATATTCAATTAACAACAACAAAAACTCATTGAATGTTTCTTCTGAATTTCAAACTTGATGGTCTGCGTAACGAAAAGGTTTTCATAAATTATTGAAGAAAATTGAATATTTTTGAATGCGTCGTGAATACTACAGATGGATGTTTGAAATCAATGTGAAAAGTTTTTTCAAATAATCGTCTGATTTTTTCTGAAATTCGCACATGAATTTCGGGTTTTCCAAACTATTATAAAAATTCAATTATGAAGATATATCTCCACAAAAATTAGAATGGAAACTCCTCGAGTGTTTCGGTAAATTCCTCTGAATGAAACTTATAATCATTTTTCGGTATTTATTTCAGCCATTACACATCAAATCTATTGAGTATTAAATTAAATTAAACTATTGGCTTAATGTTTCACGATTATATTTAACACTCAAGACACTCAGACTCAAGAGTCTTGAAGATGAGCTCACGCTCGAAACATGTTGACGAATTGATATTGTTTAAATCGTGAAACATTAAGCCAAGAGTTTAATAATTAATATAATATTTAATTATGTTTCACCAAGAGTTAAGCGAGAATTCAATCGCAGTCAAATCTATTGAGTACTATTTGAAGATATATTTCATATTCTTATAATCTCACGAAATATTAAAGTTATAATTCGTATGAAATTAAGCTATTCCAAATTAGAATTGGTTCATCATTTTCATTTGAATATCCTCATGAACTGCTACAATAATCAACCAGGATCAAACTATTTCCATCAAAATGTGTGTGGCTTGCCGAAGAAGATGCAGATCTAGGCAACTACGACCATTATTCTTCGAACTGTTAGCAGCGTAATGATCTCAAACGTCAAATACCATAATGCTCGAATAGAAAGTCCGCTACAAAACTATCATGACAATATCTCATTGCGGGACAAAACGCGGTGAATGTAAATGTTTGTTTTGACTTGTTGAAGATTAACTGGATGATATTTGAACACGAACGACCAATGGTTTCGACTTGGTGGAAGTTATTGTATTAGAAGGGACAGAGAACTCGGATCGTGATCCAATGACTCCGCCTTTGTTTTAGTCCCACTTCCTCGGTGGAGCTCTTTGAGAGGAGATCGAGAACAAGAACTTACTACTTTGAACTTATCATTTGATATTTCGATGGAAAATTATTGATATTTCATTATATGATATTTCAAATTGAAAATATTAATGTATAAATTATGTATAATTAGAAACACTTCGCTGAATTTTAACGATAAACTTTTTGAGAGATTAAAGTTGACTTGATGGTGTCTATTGAAATCAAATTTGCAATTAGAAAAAATCTCTAGATTTTCAACTGAAATTATTGAAATGAGAGGTAATAAGAAATAGTTGTCTAAAAATCACTGAAGTCAGTGATTTTCAAACAAGTATTTATTATTACCTCTCATTCAAATATGAACTATCACAGAGTTGATTCATAGTCCATTGAATTTATGAAATTATTGATTAATTGATTTCAATTGATACTGAATGCGGTGATATAATGAAAGAATTTCCACCTTCCATCGATTCAGAATAATCAACTCTAGTTGTATACTCACCCATTTTCACTATAGGATATTTATACTTAACATAAAGAATAGTTATTCAAATTAGTTCTATTGAACACTTGATGATGGGTTAGTACCTCGAAACACATATAAGTAAAGGAAAGTAAACTCGAGTGGAGTGAAGAATTATGGAAATGTAAATAATAGAATATCTCAGCAAGTGTGCGAAAAATACATCGACGTATTTATATGCCCTATAATTGGGAGCAAATAGCTAAATTCGGTGAAATTAATTAATATACACGCTGTAGGGATGTGTTTCGGACATTTAACATACAGTGGGTTGCCAAATTAATAGGGACAGTCACATTTTTTATCATATTTTTTCTTTAGACGCGTTTGACTGCTATTTCAAGTGGCGTAAGTGGTCCTGGAATGTATTTTTACGTTCACAGCACCTCTACAAATCAACTTGAAAGTAAATTTCAAGTGTTATGGGATTTGTTTATTTTGTAAAAATATTTTATTATGAGGAGAGACGCACAGTCCTTCACACGTGTAAAAGTGAAATACGTAAATAATTATTTAAAAGTTATTTTGTGATTTAGTGACATAATTATTGACTGAAGTAAGTATTACTTTATTGTTATTAAATTTAAAGTATTATGGGGCTGATTTTAGGATGAAAATAATTTATTTTTTATTTTTACAGCTTTTACTATGGGTCGAGGGGTAGATTTATCTCCAAGAAAAAAGTCTGAGGTTAAAACCCTTCTTTTGCACACAAGTCATTCCCAGAGGAAGATAGCAGAACTGACTGGTGTACCAGTTTTACCTTGGCCTGGCAATTCTCCAGACATGAACCCCATCGAAAACTCATGGAAAATTACCAAGGTGGAAATTGCCAAGGAAATGATAACCACCAAGGTAAAACTGATCGAAAAATTAATAAATGTGTGGCACCACAACTAAAATAAAAGGAGAATGTCAAACAGTGCATAGAAAGCATGCCAAGGCGGATCGAAGCACTCATTCAGGCTAAAGGAAATGTGACAAAATATTAGCAATATCTCATTGCCATTTTCATACTACCTGCTAATATTTTTTAATTACCTAAAGATTATTATTTTTTTGTTTAAACTACTTATAACATATGTGTCTAATATTATTAAATGTAATTATAACTTAAAATAACGTTTTAAATTTGTTATGGACCAATAAAGTGTAAAAAACCAATATTTTGCGACTGTCCCTATTAATTTGGCAACCCACTGTACTCACCATACCAGCAGTGTATATATTGGAGTGCTCCACATATGTCCACAAGAACTTAGATACCTTTCCAACTAAGAGCACATTCCACAATTTAAATAATTATAAGGAGACGAAACAAACTTACCATCCCATACCATGAAATATGCGCAGCAAGGAGTAGACTACTGGGGACCTAAAGTCTACAATAGGCTTTCCAATGCTATCAAACAACTGAATGGGAAAAAATTCAAGAAATGTGTTAAAGATATTTTCCTACAGAATACAATATATACTTTGGGGGAATTTCTAAGAGATTGAATGTAACTTTCTTTTGACGAAGCATGTAAACTATTGATGCTGAATAAAATTTATTTATTTATTTATATGTTCTCGTCTATTAACCTATTATCAAGAGATTGATAGAATTGTTTCATAGATACTGGTAATGATTTATAAAAATTATATATTTACATATATAATTTTCCATCAAAAACAATTCATTCAACAAAAAACAAATCACCATATATAAACTCAACGTACATCTTGTAAACCTATATTACATACTCACCTTACCGTGTTTATATATTTATAGATGTTTGTTATATGTTGAAGAAAATGAAGATAGGTTCATTATTGAATAGTAATCATGAGTATTCAACAAGAAATAGGGATGTACTACTTATTCCAATGCATAAAACAGCTAAATTTTAGCAACTATACAATTAAAAATTAACACAATTGACAAGTTTCACCGAATATATTAAAAATTATGCATATGTTTCGGGTGGTTAACCCATTATCAAGAGTATACAATATTACTAATAATATTAATAATAATAGTAATTATTAATAATAGTATACTCTTGATAATGGGTTAACCACCGGAAACATATGTAGAGTTTTTAATATATTCAGTGAAACTTGTTAAGTGTGTTAATTTTTAATTGTATAATTTTTAACATAATGTTTCACCAAGAGATAAGCGAAACCTTCGTGTCATTTATCGAATTTTAGCAGTCTCTCTATTATCAGAGTATTTTAATCTTCAACCATTTTCTGAAAGTACTGAAAGCTCATTTGTTTAAAAGATGAGTTTAATCTCTGATCTAAGCAAAGGCAAACTATATTGTGGCAGAGTACTTCGATGATTCGAATGTAGGCAATAATGTATGAATCAATTTTTCGTATCATATGTTTTTCACCTCAAACGTCCTTCACCATGTGAAATTGTCTCAAATGTTATTTCTGAGGTAATTCTTTTCTTTTCCTTTCAAATAAAGTTTTATATTATTGTGAGTATAAATTTAACCAATATATTTGTTTGAACGAATACTTTTGTTCGAGGGCTGAATGGAAGATCAGACTCAAAACGGAATTCAGTCTTTGAGAATATTCTTCTTAGTTGTAATTATTGGTATATCAATTAAGTTTATCAATTGAATGAATGTAATTTTACAATGTAAGGAATGTTTCCCAATTAATGTTATTTTATATATTTATATACATAAAATATATATTCAACTACATATTGTTAACAATTGGTACAATATTAATTTGAAGTAATACATTTGAGATGAATTGATGAGTTTGACTACATAAAGAGCGATTATCTTTCCCATTCAGTTTTCAAAGTCGAGTAACGAAATAGATACTTATATTTGATACTCAGATGCTGTCCACAAATTTATTCCGTTTTCCGAACTGATACGACTTTTTTCAGAAAAAAAAATGATAATATTCATGTCTCGTATTACCATTTTTCAGTTATTTTATTAGTAGCTGCATATGTTGTTATAGATGTGGTTTCAAAATCATAAAAATGACCTAAAAAAACCTGAGGTGTCTTTGTTGATGGAATCATATTGAAGAACGATACAAAATAGATTTCAATGGCACAAAGCAACTGAAAGTTGTTTCGAGAAGAAAACAGTGTGAAAGGCAATAAAAATCGAAAAACATACTGCTACGAACAGAGGACATGACTGTAAGTGACTTGCGATGTTTTGACAAAGGTTTTACACACCTTTGATATTGACCATTAAATTTGAACGAAAGAACACAGAATCCAAGAAACAGAAAAAGAGGACGGAGAACTCTCTGAATCAGCGATGACCATTCAACGCACGTTACTAAGGTCTCTTATACATTAATACATAAACAAATCGTCGCAGTGGCGCAACTGATGAGTTCTTAGTGAAACGAAACATTCTTTATTGTATTTTAATTCAATAATAAAAAGATCTCAATATTCTCTAACTGAATCGTTTGAAGGATAAAAGGAGCATCTCATCTATCTACATGCTCATATGACCATATAGTATTTGAAATATTTCGATATTTATATATATTTACTATATATATATATATATATATATATATATATATATATATATATATATATATATATATATATATATATATATATATGAGGCTTATATA
The DNA here is from genome assembly GCA_030704895.1 of Henosepilachna vigintioctopunctata. Lineage (NCBI taxonomy): Eukaryota > Metazoa > Arthropoda > Insecta > Coleoptera > Coccinellidae > Henosepilachna > Henosepilachna vigintioctopunctata. The sequence continues at coordinate 6,211,428 of JARQZJ010000031.1, forward strand.
TATTTACTCATTCATTTATTCATATATAAATATTGGATTCTAATTAGAGAAAACATTCATTCACAAGAAGTAGACATCGTGCTTCGTATTTGTTCTCTGTTTCAATTCAATTCTTCAAACACTGGGATGTTTGAAGAATTTCAATAATTATGATAATTTCGGAAAACTCATGTTCCCAACACATTTTTTTTCACGATTTCGTCATAATATAAATCGATTGAGTTGATGTATGGAATGAATTCACTCGTACAATTTATGTAAAACCGCATTTATTCGAATACCCGCAATTCTATCGATCGTTCGTTGATTTTATTTGAGCACTTAGATAATTTAAATAGAATGCCTTGTCTACGTGGCTTGGTCGGGAGAATACCCCACTATGGTGCGGCAGAACTCGGGTTCGAGCCCCGCTGAAGGCATGGGTGCTTATGTTTGAATATGTTAGGTAGTTAGAATAATGATATATGCTGGGTAATGTACATTGATTGCAAGACCAGAGGCCGTTCGGAACCGGCGTTAAACTGTAGGTCCATTGAATTAAAAAAAATTATAATGAAATGTTTCTTACCACTAATATTGTTAGAAATATTTCATTGGTATAGAATTGTTTGGTATTCTCAGAGCGCTAAGTACTCTTATAGTGGAGATTGGATATATTTATTTTCGGCAGTAATATTTCTGTTATTCTTAATTCGAGCTATGTGAACTGAAAATAGCTTCCGAAGATGAACGAAAACTCTCGAAACTGCAATTAAGTGTTATATATTTTGCATTTATAGATTTTATAACTTTAAAATTTCGTTTAATTTTCATATCTTTTCGTCAGAAAGAGTGAGAGGAATGATTTTAGTTTTGATGGGTTAGGTTGGTACTATTTCGGCCTACTGTTAAGTAGGCCTGATTGTCATTTTATGTTTCTTGGAAGATGACGGAAAGTTAACCTGACTGTGGAAAAAAAAGTTGGCTGGTTTTTTCTGAAAAATGATCAGAAATTAATTATCATCAAGAAAGGAGACGTGTTGAGACCGTCATAAAATTATATACTTTTTCTTTAGTGGAATTTAGCTTTCTCGAAAAGAATAAGTATCCGGTATTGGGATTATTTGATGATCGTTAAATTCTTCAGCCTTTGTTAGTTATTTGGAATTTGTGATCAGAAGAAATGTCCTTCAGGGGATCAAAGCATGTGTTCTTGATACACAGTAAACCGCATACTACGAGGTATTTTCCATTTAGTTTTGACTACTGTATTCACTTTTACTTTTCCTGTTTTTGATTTCGCCGTTTTTTTCGTGTACTGGAATTATTGAGAACCACCATTTTGAGAATGTTTGGCAGAATAGATCTTTGAGTCTAAAGCTGGAAGTTTGAGTATGCTTGGTGTGGTGAGTATTCCAGTACATTGTTAAAGATTATAGATATTTGATTTTTTAAATTTTAATAACCTTGAATTAACTTTCAGCTTGTAACTGTTCAATTCACATGCTGACGATTTTTTTTATTTAAACATTCATTATATATTAAGTTGTTGTGACGATTAAGTCATCTTAGCTAAGAGAGAATTAATTTATTTTTATTTATTTCAATCTTTCTTTTGAATTCCACATTATTAATTTTCTTTCGTATTTAATATATATCTTTATATAAAATTATGTCATCATTTATTGAACCAAGTAGATAATACTGTTAGGGAGAACTAAGATGAAGAACTGTTAGGTCCGGTGTAGTGTTTGTTTGATCCACCAGAAAACCAATTGAACTGTACCGAGAACTTTCAGACCCCTGGCGCCTGGAATTTAGTTTTTCTTACTCTATTAAGAACACTATCTTCACTGTAGCTAACTGAGGTGTTGCACAATTCACTAACTTTCATTTTTTAATTAGCAGTCACTCAGGTTTTGAACCAGAGTTTAATCGCAGGTATACATTTTGTGTGTGTGAGATTGTAGATGTATACAAATCTATAACAAGAAAACAAAAGTAGGTTATAATTTATTTCTAGGTAATCAAATAATAATGAATAAAGTTATTTCCTTCATTTTGATAAACTGAGAAGAAGTATATTCAGAAGATGAGAACAGCGCTCTATGTCAAATAGGGATATATTATTCTGAACAATGGCCGGTGCGAATTTTATCAAGTGGCTTTTCGTATTTTTCATCTTCAAAGTACGGTATCCTCCGATTACTTTACAGCGCATTGAAGTGTCCCTAGTGAACGTTAACATTCACATCTATCTGTGATTAATTGCCACACGTATTAACAGGTTCGAATGGCTTCAGCAGAAACGGCCGAAACTAATTACTCTATGAAATTATGCAGCATAGGCACGTAGCAGCTTTATCTCTGAAAATTTTCCAACCAACGTACACCTGCGATAGATTTATGATTGACTTGCGACCTTTGACAGGCCGTACATTCGTCGATTGAATATACGTGATGGATGAAACACCGATTGTAGAAATACGGAGGTACTTTATGTTGCAAAAAACTGATTTCCGTGAAAAGACTTCGTGATGTTATGTGTTGTAAGATATTTGATATGTAACACTTGTTCGGTATAATGGAAAAATTTTATGAATGTGACATGAATAATTGAAAAAGTAGTTCACTTCTGTGGCGTTATTTGGAAAACGTCCAAGAAGTATTCGGTTTCGAATTCCATTGCTGAAGCTTTGTTGATGACAATGATAAATAATGATTAATTGTTGATTAAAATACAGCGGTAATAAACCTGTATAACATGCAGATGAACACTAAGGTGAATAATAGTAAATCCTCGGTAGGAAAAGTCACGGTGGGTGTCCGTCAAGGATCTGTACGTCGATCCAAAATATTCAATATTATGAATATCATGAAACATGACATACCTCATTTTGCAAATATAAAATATTTGATCTGTTCAAAGATAACACAGCATCTAATAGAAACACTAGAAAATTATTTTCACATTTAAATTCAATAAAAATCAAATAGTCAAACCACTTTCTATAGATGGTCATAAAATTTTACCGTCTCAATAGGTGAAATATCTAGGAGTTCAACTGAATAGCAGACCAACCCAGAATAATAATAATAATAATAAGTTCTTTATTCTCAACAGGTATAATACCCAATTACAGAAAATAATGACATAATGTTGAATAATAACTAAATAAATAAAACGAAAGAGATATAACATAGAGCTCAATCTAATCTAAAAAACCAAAATAGTAACTAATAACTGAATAATAGCATTTGATGAAATATTACAAAGAACTCAATCTAAATCAATTCATTTTAGTCAATTTCCCTGGTTCACATAACTGCTAACAATAACTTCTATGGAGTCAAAGTGAATGTAACAATTATTGGAAACTTTATTGAATGTAGACTCCATGAACCACATGGTGGATTGTATTAGCGAGTTGGTCCTTAGAGTCTCTAGGTACGAGTAGAATAGTTCTGTAGTACGATAATGTTGCCTAGGAACACGAAATTTCACAGCGGACAAGAGAGGAGGACAATCAATACTGTTGTGCAGTAATTTGTACAAAAATTTGAGTGATCTCCTGTTTATCTCCTGCCCTGCAATCAGATTAAACTAAATCGACTCAATAATTCGTTATGATTGACTCCTCTCTATGGATAAACTTGGATAAAACTCCCTCCAAACTAAGAACTTCAAGAACCTTCTCTGAATGGCCTCAAGATGGTGTTGATGGCAAGTGTAAATGGGATGCCAGATCATGTGGCCATACTCCAACTTGTTACGGATTAGGACATTAAATAGTCCTACGAATGTTGAAGAACCATTGAAATATTGGCCATTGCATATAATGAATCATTATATTTTCGAGACAGATGAAATAAGTTGGGTGATGTGTGAATGAAGGAAAGCTTTTGATCGTAGGCTACACCAAGATCTCTCACCTTATCAGAACGAGAAGGAACCTGACCACTGACGCTATAGTCACACTCAATTTGATCGTTTAACCTTGTGAAAGAGACAACATTACACTTTGACACATTCAAATTCAAATAATTATTGTCACACCACCTGGCAACATGGTCCAGCGCGAGCTGAAATTGAACACAGTTGTCCTGTGATCTAATTACATGATATAGTTTCAAATCGACCGCGAACATCAGATGTGGACAGTCAATATTATCCATCAGATCATTTACGAACATAATAAATAACAGTGGCCCAAGATTAGAGTCTTGAGGTATTCCAGCGATAGGTATGAACACAGACGAATTGACGTCGGTTTACAAGGTAAGAATGAAAAAGGTTGGTGAGGCAATCAGAGAATCCAAATTTGTTGGGTAATTTCTGCATAAGGAGCGCCTGAGCAACTTTGAAATCTGTGTAAATCACATCAGCTTGACCAGTGGAGTCAAGTACTTTAGAAACGTACTGAGAAAACAGTTCCAGATTGTTTGAACAAGATCTCATTGACATGAATCCTGTTGCTCAATCTTGATGCTGTTTCTGACTGCATTATAGACTAAAATTTCAAAAAGTTTGATAAGATGGATACTGGCCTGTAGATGTTTAGAGCATGAGGACCACATTTTTTCAAGACAGGTACTATCTTGAAAAAAGTACCTGTAAACTATCTGTAGTAGGTACTACAGGTAGTTTTAGTACCTGTACCAAATACTAAAAGTGGCTTTGCTTATTATGAGATTAAGATACATATGAGACAAACAATTCGGAATGCATATGGACTTATGAAAAACTTCTTTCCATTTTGAATAGAAAAAGCGATCTATCTAAATATAATAAAATACTTACGGATGCTCCCGTGTAGTGCAGCGTAAGACAACTATCAAACCCCTTCAAGTGTTAAAATAAAATACTGAAACTCATTACCAATATGGACAGATGAACCAGAATTGATCCAATAAAACACTTGGCTCGGTTTCACTTAATTTATAATAAATAAATACTTGAAAATTGTTTCGGGATGTTACCCCATTTTCAAAAGTTAGACAGCCTAACTCGAAAATGGGGTAACATCCCGAAACAATTGTCAATTATTCATTTATTATAAATTTTGTGAAACCTAGCAAAGTATTTTCTATTTAATTTATAAAATTTTGTTCATATGTGGTATATGATGAAAAGACTTTTCTACAACCCATTTTGATGCCTTTCGTTCTGCAATTTTCTTGATTAAACGTTGAATGCTTTCAATAAAGGCCAATATTATACTAATTCATGATTGTATATCAATTACATAATTAAACTTCCGTATTCAACGTTATGAATGTTTTCGGATATAAATGAGATTAACCATTATTATTAATTCGTTCAGCCTATCTGGATAAGATGTAGGATTATAAAACTGTGACTAAATTCAAGCTGTGCATTAAGACACCATATCTAACGTAATGTAAATGGAGATTTCAAATCAATAAATCCACGTAGTCTTTGCTAATATCTGTTATTAATTATCTTATGTTGAGGAACGTTAAAGGGTATAGTCGGGTTCAATCAATCATACAGAAAACGAAAAATTTGCTGACCGATTCGTAATTCAGTCTCACTGGAAATTTCGAAAGTCATTCCATAATATTAACACAGGGTCTACATAATTTGAATAATGGATGAATATTGAAGCTTATAAGTGACATCAAACCAGTAAACATATTCAAACACCGACAACAAAAATAGCACGCGCATTGATACAATAAATTCGCTTTTTCGTATATTTTGAGTAAACAGGGGTCTATGCAATTGAATAAGTTCGATATGAACCAATAATTCTAATATTAACAATGAAATATGAACTTCTTTCATGAAAATATTTATTGATCGATGATGATAGAAAAAATTGCCGGTTTGATGTGACAAAAGGTTATTTGCGAAGAAATATTCTTCGTTATTCCATTAACAATTCACTCTTCATTTCTGTGAGATACCCGTAATTAAAATGATGGGATCTATAGTAATGGAGAATCCATATGTGCACTATCAAAGAAGAACGTATTACCAAGAATTTACAAATGTGAGCTACATACACGAAAATTGTTTGTATGTGCTTCCTCAATGAAAAAATTTAAGAAGCAAAACAACTAACACCAGATATTCCTAAGCACAATACGAATTTTGGTGGTATAATTCTGAACTGAGCTGAAAGTCACTAGTAAGTGCAAACACTCATATGCAAGTGCTTTTTCGGAGAAATAAATCAAGAATACATACATGTGTACACATGTATACTTTAGATGTAGACTTCACTCAGAAATATACATATGTGACACTACTGACGCCAGTTTTTCCAAGGTGAATTGTAAATCTAAATGATATTTTCTTGAACAGAGCTAGGAGAAGACAAGCATAGAATATACTACAGTATCAATGGAAACAATGGATTCAAAAACGCATAAATATGGAAAACTACTCTCGCCAGTTTTCTATGGTGCCTAAAAATTTTGTTGATATTACACTGAACTGAGGTGAAGTATATCAAGAATAAGGAAAAAAATACTGACAACAGAGTTTCTCGGACTGGAAAAGAATTTTGATTATATTGCACTGAACCGATCTGGAAAGACAAACTCATGAATTATGCCTCAGCGTATGTCAAAAGGTAAATCGAGAATAAAAAAGAAAAATTACTGACACCAGAATTTCCCGGACTGAAAGAGAATCACGGTTGTATTGCACTGAACTGAGCTGAAAAGACACATTTATCAGTTTTGATGAAGTATCTGTCCAAGGAGTAGATCAAGTATAGAGATGAAAAACTAATGACATCAGAATTTTCTAGACTGAAAGAAAACTTCTATTATAATGCACTGATCCGAGTTGAAAAGACAAACTTATCAATTTTGAAGCAGGGTGCTTCCAAAAAGTAGATCAAGAATAGGGATGATAAACTAATGACATCAGAATTTCCTAGAGTGAAAGAGAATTTCGATTATATTGCTCCTAACCAAGCTGAAAAAAAACTCAACAATTATGCTAAAGGGTCCCCCAAAGAGAAAGAAACAGAATGAGGAAGAAGAACTGCTGACAACAGAATCTCCAGGCCTGGAAGGAAATTTCAATGATATTGCATTGATGAGCTGAAAAAACACAGTTATCAATTATGCTAGAGTGTCTGTCAAAGACGTAGATCAAGAATAAAGATGAAAAACTGCTGACACCAAAATTTTCCGGACTGAAGAAGAATTTCGATTATATTGCACTGAACTCAGCTGTCACCTTAAAAGACACACTTATCAATTATGCTAGAGTGTCTGAAGAAGTAGATCAAGAAAAACAGCTGACAACAGAATTTCCTAGGCTGAAGAAAAATTTTGATCATATTGCATTTAATTCAGCTGTCGCCTCAAAACATGCACTTATCAATAAAGCGAGAGTGTCTGTCAAAGAAGTAGATCAGGAACTGAGCTGAAAATACACACTTATCAATTATCCCAGATTTTCTGTCAAAGAGGTAGCTAAGTGAACATTTACGATATGATACTTTCATTGGCTTTAAAGGGATAAATGTTAGAATATTTCCATCGATGACACACCTGATGGAAATATACGACAGATTGTTTTGTAACATTAGTTGTGTCAAGTCCTCAATATTTATCGCTTGAATGATTATGAAGAGATCATATCGTTCAAGTTCACATAGCCAGCTCTACTATGACTTCTATTTTAATCAATATTTCATTCAGTGCTATAGATAGATAGATAGATAGATACATATATAACATATATATATATATATATATATATATATATATATATATATATATATATATATATATATATATATATATATATATATATATATATATATATATATATATATATATATATAACATAATAAAATACATATATAAGCACAAAAACTATATATTCGTGTGTTTGTACATATATGTATGCATATACATATGTGTGTCTATATACTTGAACATATTTTTATTTTTTTTATCGTTTTTCAATGAAAATAGTTTCATTACAGTTTGATTCTCAATCAAAAATATTCCACTGAACAAGCCTACTTAAACACTAATTTTTTTTTCATTGAATAATCATCAACATTCTTTCGTATGACCAAGCCCTTTCATTGGCCGAAAGTTATAATATTCGAAGATCCGACCGTTTATTTTTCCTTAAAACTCATAACATCGTTCGAACACCGTATAAATCAAAAGAGCGGACGATATCTTGCAACCGTAACGAGTAGAGAACTACCTTAACAACTCAGTCGTGATCCGAAAAAACTACCAGAAATCAAATCGGTCTAACTAAGAACACGATCTAGCTATCCGTTCTTGGGTCGGTACTTTCCTCTGTTTCTTCCCAACTGGGTACGGCCACGCCATAGCCATGGTGATCCGATTGGCAAACGGTTTTAAGGTGCGAGGTCATAGAGAAAAAATGTGAGGTGAAACCGAAGAGCTCTCATTTGAAGAAAGCTGTTTTATATAATGCGCTCGTAATTGAGACAACAAAGGTCAATGAAGTTAGTAGTAACGGTCTTGACGTTTTTGTTGAATATCCAATCTTGAGAAAGAACTTTTCCCCCAACCCTCTCAGCACAATTTCAATCTGAAGAATTTTTTGTAATGATGATGAGTTTCGGTTGCTAATAAATCTAAATATAATGATAATAATAAAATGCCTTATCAGCTACTCTTACACCTAACCCATTACAAATTGAAGCAGCCAATACAAAATTATATATGGAATTTCAATCATAAAAAAGGGAACAAATGTATGTGTCATTAAAATAAGATTACACTCATTGAGTATGTGATAAAAATATATACAAAAAAGAAATATACAAAAAAAAGAAAACTCAAAAAATCAAGTGGCACTAGCAAAAAACAAAAAATGGAAGGAACAATGTATTATATACGATTTTAAATTTCCAAACATTCGGGCATTGCCTTTTTAGTAAGCTAAGAAAATATGTAAAATTTACACTATGGGAATAGTGTAAATTTTTTATATATATATATATATATATATATATATATATATATATATATATATATATATATATATATATATATATATCTTTATAATGAATTTCTAAGGGTTTATTGACTCAGTATTTGCAGTGGTACTCTTTTCTCTTTATCAAGCTTTCACAATCTAATAATCTTTATTGCTTCTTCAGGGTTCTAAAATATATAAAACAACCTTAATGAACATCTACGTACAAACTATACAATGTTAGCTTACATGAGAGTTGAGGTTACAATCATTAAATTATTTAACAGCAATAACATAAGCGCAATTTTCAAATTCTTCAACATTCACAATTCTACCTTAATATTAATTACTATATTATTTAAGGTTGAATGTATATTCTTGTCACGTATCATCTGATCCCAGTTGTTTCATTTCTTTTTTCTTGATCAATATTCAGTAAGTAGCTATATATGTTACTCAAGTTTTGCGTGTCACTTTTTCTATTTATAGAATTTTCGTATTTTCTTATTTATATCATCCCATGTATAAGTCTTTTGTAATAGTTACATTCAGTTTTTAGGATCTGTACATCGTCGTAGTTTGCTCTATAGTCTAACTTTGTTGTATGCGTTACTGAAGCACATCTATGTTTTTCATTTTTTATATCTGATTTATGATGAGCTATCCTATTTTTTAACCATTGTGATGTCTGTCCTATGTATACTCCATCACAGTCTTTACAATTTATTTTATATATTTTTTCACTTTTCAATGTTCATGTAATTTGATCTTTGAGCGTACTATATAATCCTTTAACTGTTTTCTGATTGTATGTTGTGATCCTAACATTTTCGTCTTTGAATATATTTTTTATTTTTTTTGTTAAGTTATTTATATTTGGTATGGACGCATAATATTCCTTATTTTCTCCTTCCTCTCTTCTTGGTTCTTCGAAATTATTTTTATTTGTGTCACTTGAGGCATATAACAGCTTTTTGACCATGCTGATGGGGTAATATATTTTAGAACCCTGAAGAAGCAATAAAGTAGATTTCGAAAGCTTGGTAAAGAGAAAAGAGTACCACTGCAAATACTGAGTCAATAAACCTTTAGAAATTCATTATAAATAGTATCCTACAGACTCTTAAATCATACAAATATATAATATATATATATATATATATATATATATATATATATATATATATATATATATATATATATATATATATGTGTGTGTGTGTGTATAAGTATATAGGTACACATATCATAAATGATGCAAAGTAGTCAGAAAGTTCATTGGCGGCAATGCTCAAACGAAACCTCTTCTCTGATTCCACTGAACAGGCATCATTATAAAAAGACATATTGCACCTGAGGTTGGTCCATTTCCTACCATTAAGTACACAATTTAGTGACTTATTGACTCATCGGGCAATATCGTCAACTAATGGCCACAGTGGTCGTGTAAAATCTCCTAATTAAGCAGAAGCAGGGCACAGAAATGGATGACAGACATTCTGTTAATGCAATAAAAAATCAACGGTTTCGATGGGAGTGCATCTGCGGAATCTCAGAGACAGATACGTCACTAATACAATCCCATATCTGGTACATTCGATAAGACAGATTTTTATCGCTCTCAGTATTTCAGATATCTTCGAGTTACATAATTGACGAAACTTGACTATCTGTTCTTAATGAACAGTTTTTTTAATCCATAAACGAAACACAGGTATAATTGATAATAATTATAGTAATAAAAGAATTAATAATAAAGGACCAGAAATAATAAACAATTTAATGAACAAAAAACTTTACAAAAGAGCGGTTTCAGAAGTTTATCCTCTTATTAAAGAAAAGTCAATATTTAGTGTTTTAACATATATGGGAACACCTAGTTTAAAATTAAAATCACTTTTAGCAAGCTATAAGATTAATATTTCTTTTCGGACCACTAATGATATTGGTAACATAATTGAAAATAATAAATCAAAAATTAATAAAAATCAAATGTGTAGGGTATACAAAATTAAATGTGGTAGTTGTGGAAAATTTTATATAGGAAGAACTCTCAGAAATTTCCAAATTAGGTTATCGGAACATTAACGTAGTTTTGAGAAAAAGAAAACAGATTCTAATTATGCTAACCGTTTAGTAGAGGAACATCATAGATCTAGTTCAGAGTTGTTTGAAATATTGGATAGAGAGAATAAAGGTTCCAAGCTAAATCGTCTAGAATCATTACAGATTAATAAATTAAAAAATTCGGGACTTTTACTTAATAGCCTGTTAGATGTTAACAATAGCCCTCTACTTAATATGTTCAATAAGAATATTCCAGGTAGCAGATCAGATTGAATACCTAAGTTTTGGTTAATTTACTTTCAATTTTATGTTTCATGTTGAAAAAAAATTTTTAACTTTCCTTTATTTGTTTCTTAGAAATCTTAGTCGTATATTATTTGTATCTTTTCCTACGTTTAGTTGATATACCTGACTTAAGAAATTGATTTAATGTGTTCATTTACAGCTATACGATCCTTTTTGTTATATATCAGTTGTCCTCATTCCAAGTTGGTCATAGAACACCTGGTGTGTTCTGTGAAAATAGCTATAAGTATTGAGTTTGTAAAATTGCACCAAGTATTAATCCAGCATTTGATAAAGAAGTAGTACTTCGAAACGTCGTCATGCGTATTTGTATTAGAATTATGAGAAAATTCTGAATATTGTTTCATTATTAATAAAGGAATTTATTGTGTAAATTTCAATACACAATGGTAAAGGGTTTGCCGAGGGTCACGAGAGTCATTCCATGAATTAGAATTTATGACACAATATTAAAATAAAAAAAAATAAATATACAAGCGCAGGAAGAGACAAAAGTAGGGCAGAATGCTCAGTAATGCCTGCGTAATATTCTTCTTGAGGAGATTTTCATCGGAAAGGGGCCAAATCTGGTTCACCAGAGAAGCCGCACGGAAAACTACTCGTATGTATAGGAAACTTTTATGACCCTAAGTAAATCGCAGTTATTGTGTTCAGTTGAGTGCAGTGGTCAACTCAATATGATTTGATCAACAAAAGATCGTTATTGCTAATATCATTTTATATTTTAATCTTCTTTTGAAAATTTCTCTCACTTTTTACTAATGATGAAATTTTTTCAATTCAGTAGAATTCAGAATGAATGGGTAAAAATAATTACTCAGTGATGGTGTAAATTTCGAATGTAGAATTTCAATTTTGTAGAAACACGGTTATTTTTTTCAACAGAGAATAAAGAATGAAGAATTATCAAGATTTTCAAGTTACGACGAATTAATTGTGATATTCTCATCTTGAATCAAAAAAATTCCTCAATAAAGTCAAGACAATTAATCGGGTCATATCTGAAAGTATTTTTGTCAATAAGAACTACGTCAATAAAATCTTCAATATCAAATATTTCTTATTTTAATCTTATAATACCATCTGTTTAATCATTACCACTGGTTGTACTTAACATGCTCTTAGATTCTGCCGATTCTGGTCTTAATTTTTTAATAATTCTTGAATTTATCATTGTTATATTAGCTCCAGTATCATACGAGTATACATCCCGAACTGAACATATCCCGAACATATAGGCTGAACGTTTCGTTTATTTTCAAGCTTTTTTATGAAAACTACATTCTTCACTTCAACAGAAGGTATATTCGAAACTTTTCTATCTAATTTCTTAATTTGACTGATAAGGTGATCTCTTCTATGTATTACATTATCTAAATTTTCCTGAATGAAGATCGGTAGACCAATAATAATTGAGTCAATTCTAATTGTCTCAGGAATCTTGGGATAATAAATAACGCCTTTCTTCCTTTGTTCAAAGACCATTTCCATTCCATTCCATCAATCCATTTATATGTGAATATAAAAAATTATCAATATAACGTGCATTTGATCAACCGTTTTCTGAAAAAGCTTTCCTAAAGCAGTCCTTAAATAACACCCATGGAGTTTCCACGCCGAATTCTATTTTTGCAGTTGTATAACAGTCTTTTCATCATTTCAAATATGATGAAAAGACACCATCATTCACACATTTTCATCATCATGACATGAAAAGACATCATATTTCAAATATTTTCATCTAAAAACAATCTAAAGAAGAATTCTCGAAATTTTTCAACCATAATTCAGCATTATGATTCCTACCATTATAATCATCCAGAAAGAAAGTCTTTGTTATATCATTTAAATTGGACTGTTGCCTGCAAGAACTGAGTATATCCACCAATTTTTTCAGTATTTTTGGAAAATCTTTGAATGGAATTTCGGGTTTCTTCTCTCCATTTGTTTCTTCTTCAAATTCCTCTAAATAATAATTTTTAAGAACTGGATCAAAATCAAAATTAGGAATCTATTTCTCTAGGTAGTTCAAGTTAAAATATTTCGAAATTTGCCCAGGGTTTTTCAGAGATTTATTTTGCTGATAGCTTACAATTCTGGATGCAGTTTCAATTCCTGAACTTTCACAGAGAAAAGGAACGTTCTCTCTCTTTCATCTCGACGAATAATTTTCAGTATCACAGATTTTGTGTAGAACTGTCTCGTGTCCAAAACCTTCAATACACTGAACAATCTATCGCTTGAAAATCTTTTAGGTTTATTGAATAAAACCTTCAATTATCTCTTCTGAATTCTCTTAATAGGTAAATAGTATCTACCACTCAATGCACCCCAAGCAAGTAGACCGTACTGTATGGTGGACTGTACTATTGCGAAATAGACCACAAACTTCTGCTCACATTTCAGTACACTCTGCAGCAATCTAACAGTATACAATAATTTTCTTAGTCTTTTATGCAATTCTTGAGTATATATATTCCATCTCAAGTGAGAATCCAAGATGTTCCTAAGTATCTGATAGATGTTACAGGAAATATAGGTATCTCAGAAAAAGGTATTGAGTCAAAACTGAGTAAATGGTCGGCATGAAAAAAAAATGGCAGATACTTGGTTTTAGACATACTAACGGATAGCAAATTTGGATCAAACCACCCTCTAATGAAGGCTGATCTCTCCTCACCACTGTGTGTGCTTCGTCCACGCTACACAACTCAAAAAATAATTCTCGCTCTTTTATTTGAAGCAATTAGGAGATCAAAAGGCCCAACAATGTGCCCTGAGGAACCCCATAGCTCACTATTTGCTCTTTGATAACGTTGTCATTTATTTTAACGCTTTGAGATCTATCACTCAAGCAGCTTTCGAATAATTTATGAGCAATGCCTCTTCATTGAAGCCTCTTCTTTTCGAGATCGTGTCAAATGCTTCGGCCAAGTCGGCAAACATACACAAAACTTTCTTATTATTTTTTAATGCATCGTAGATTTTCTCAACTAAATCATCTACTATTGCATCTGACGTCGACCTACCAGGCCTAAAACCGAACTATGATGAACTATGAAATGATATACATATATACGACTAGAGAACGATATTCTATCAATAGAAAGTCCGGTACACAAAATTCAAGTATATATATATATATATATATATATATATATATATATATATATATATATATATATATACATATTTATTAACGTATCCGCATTTACAATATTATGATGGTAATACGCTCGATGAATGAAACAGTCAAATTTCAATCCTGACGCTGAGTGATCAGTTTGTTGTGTGTTTTTTCTTTTGTTTCCTTCGAATAAAACGAACCGGTGTTCAACGGTACAGTACCGAATAAACGGTGATATAATTGGCAACGCGTACAGAAGAATGATTCCAGATCAAAGATTTGAATGTGCTATACGATTAATGCTATATTTATTGATTAATGTCCGTGAGAATATTAATTTGTAAAATTGATTTTATAACTGTGTTATTGCTTAATGTCGAAATGTGGTGACATATCATCTCACGTTCTGTAAGTTTATTTTACTTTAACTGTTCTTTTTAAAACGTATTTACCTCACATATCTTGTAGCAACCCTGATGAGGCAATAAATTGTTGCGAAAGCTTGGTAAGCAATACAGAGTGATTCACTGAAAGTATTGGTCGAATTCTCCTTAAAAACACATTTACATTAATATATTACGACCGTTAACAATAATATATATATATATATATATATATATATATATATATATATATATATATATATATATATATATATATATATATAATTGTTTGTTTCGTCTGTAACATCTAGCAGGAATAGTGAATCAATTTCAAATAACTAATTGATTACAATGAGAGCTACTAGAGAAGTCATCTCCAACATTATTTTCAATTACGAGACAAGGATTCTAGTACCAATCCGGAAATATTTCTTTTTCAGCAAAAACATTGCATGCCCTGCACTGAATTTATTGCGGAACGAGGACAATAAACCAATCCCAGAGACTCTTCTCATGATCAGAGCGGTAGAAAAGCTTCGTCGAACCGTGTAATAATGTTATAAATAATACAGTTGCTATATCGACGTTCAGCTATGAAATATCGTTTCATTTCTTATGCTAAGGTGGGGTCGGTGTGATGTAATTTGATTCGAGCAGAAGGAGAAGGTTAACTTGTCGGTGATTCACGAAAAAATATTTCGATATTTGTTTTGATAACTTCAATTGCTTCACTGTTTCAGTGAAATAGTGAAATAACTCATTCGAGGAATTTCTCACGTTCAATCCTTTTTTTCTGTGTTGATTATAATAAATGAATATATATATATATATATATATATATATATATATATATATATATATATATATATATATATATATATATATATATATAGAAAATCTTAATCTTAAACAGGCAATAAATCAATCAATATATATATATATATATATATATATATATATATATATATATATATATATATATATACTAGGTGACCCGTCAAACTTTGTACGCCCATTTATTTTTCTATAAATATTTTTGAAAAAGCCCGAACGACATTTTCTTCTATTTGTGCTACACTATCTTGTTTTTAATATTCATCCCCTGTAGAGCCAGGGACTAATGAAGGGACTGCAATACTTCCTGTTATTTCAAATCAGTCAAATTATCAAAAAATTCCTATATGTTCGATGTATTGAAAGTTATTAACCTGTCCGTTCTATAGTTGAGCGGTATGTTCCTAATTTCGTATCAATTATTTGTCCCATATATCTCATCATTAATTATATGAGATATTTGCTGGATATAAGTCAAAAAATGTTCAGAATTTAGTCCATTCCCGGAAACGAATGAATATAGTAACTCTGGTGGCTGTACCAACAGAGTCTATTCGAATTGACTCTTCGCGTAATATTTTTTCGCATCATTGGCAGTATTTTCTTATCAATACCAATAAAAATTTCCTTGCAATATTGACACACAACGTTCATTGGTCCAATAGCAACGATTTGCTGTGAAGTGTAATCTATTTCAACGTTATAATTGAATTCACGTCGATAGGACTTAAATGCAACCTTTTCATATTGTTAATTTCGAGTCCGTTACTTATCAGTTTGACTTCTTTTATATCTTTGACTTGCTGCATTGCGAGTTCTGGGTCTTGAGTTTGTACATCTAATAGCTATCATTTTTAAAAACGAAATTTCAACTGTAAATTGAAGAAAACTATGTATTTTTCTCTATAATCAAATATACCACGTGCAGTTACATATAAGTTAGTCTATATACTTACCAAAATTTCATATTAAATTGAAGTTTTAATAACAGTCATGATAGCTCTGTCCTAACCGAGATGTGTGATAAGATATCAGTTCTTTCACATCCTCTTTTTGAGAATTAATAGCTATTTCTTACTTATATTATTAGTTAAGTATTCTTGAATTTTCTGATTTTACACGCAGTTTTACAAATTTTTTTGCCTGACAATAAATAAATAAATACAACAAAAAAAATAGTGAAATCAGCCCAGCCGTTGACTCTACATTTTAGTTAGAAATGGTTTTTATGGGAAAAAGAAATGGGTTCTTTTCGGGGTTTTCCCGGCAATTATTTGAATTTTTTCTCGCCGTAAAAACCATCCTTGTACTTCAAGGAAAATTAAAAAAAAAGAATTGGCAAAATTAGTCCAGGCGTTGTTGTGTTATGCGCTTACCAACACATTTTGCCACTCATTTTTATATTATAGATATATATATATATATATATATATATATATATATATATATATATATATATATATATCTGAAAAAATACTTTTCTATTATACGTTTCTCAAGTTCTGTACCGTAGCAAATACTGAAGCATTTTTTCACTCTTTTTTTTTATTGGAAGAATATTCAAGGGAGAACTTTTATTCGTTATTCTGTTTTTCGAATAATGTCAATTAAGTAAAATAATATTTTTCAAAGTTTTCCCAAAGCAACAATTTATATTGAATGATCAACGACTTTTAAACGTTTTCATCATTCCTATCATGTTAAGACCACATCATGAATTGCGTGCTGAATCATTACAGTTTATTCATATAATTATTGAAAAAAATTCCATTACTCCATTTAAATGATCGGGCCATATCAGCGATCATGTTTTGGTTCTTAATTTATGTCAGATTGATATCTTCATTAACCCAAAACAAATTCCAGTTGAGGAATCAATTTAATCTATCAATGTATGAATACTACCGATATGTTCGAGTTGTTAATATTATGTTGTGTGTTAGTAGTGAAATTAGAGTGTAGTTCCTGTATAATAATTGAAGAGGATATTCTACCTGTAACATTCAAGAATGTAAGGCTAAATCTTATTTCTCAATCTACGAAAACCAAAAACACTCTGTATATCCGATCTGCAGAAAATCTACGTGATTATATCATAGGGAACAGGACAGACACTGTTCGTATAAATGATCAAATCATACCCACATTGTATGGAAATTCCATCACAAACATAAGGAATATAGCCATTTTTGACTTATCCCGTAATCAGATCCAAGGAATTGAGGAAGGTGCTTTCGGTAATCTTGGCTTGGTACAAGCTTTAAATCTCTCATCTAATCTAATACGAGTTATACGGTCAAACGTTTTCACAAACATCGATGTAAAATTCCTCTTCCTGGGACACAATAGAATATTTAAAATAGAAGCACAAGCTTTCACAGATTCTCGTAAGCTTTATATGATAGATTTGAGTTATAATAGAATAAGAACTTGGAATTGGCGATGGTTCCGAGGTACTTTCCCAAAATCAATAAATATGAAGCATAACTTTTTGGAAATTTTGCCAGAAGATTCTTTCAAATTTATCGACGATCTAGACATACCTGATGATCAAAGAATACTCCACCATCTTTTATTTGATCACAATGAAATACATATAATACATAGGTTTTGTTTGCCAAGATTAAAAAAAATAATTTTCTTCGATCTTAGCTATAATTTTCTGGAGACTGTACTTAAAGGTACATTTGATAGTGTAGATAGTATAAATAAATTGGACTTGAGTCATAACAGAATATTTTATTTGGAAAATACCTTATTTAAAAATACTAGAATAGGTTATGTAAATTTGAAAAATAATTATTTAGTTTTTATAAACATACAATGGGCTCCAGTATTGAATTTAGATTTTAATCCACTTGATTCGGAATCTGAGAAGCAGTGGATACAATGGAAAAGATCAAAGGGACATTTATTAACTTCTCCTGAATATGATTCTTAAATAAAAGAGGAAAATTAACTCATCAAATTTACGAGTGTTACTTCAGAACTTCTGATTCTCTCATTTCCTGCAAGTGTTCCGTCATAAGCCCATATTTTCAACAGAACACCTTGCACACTATATTATTGAAATATAAGGAAGGATATCTCAAATATGTTTATATTATAATATAAATTAAGAGCAGTTCCTATCTTGAAAAGGTATATCTGTTCCTCATGTGATACAATATCTATATTTCTAAATTGAATTTGAATAAAAGAGTTTTTCAAAATTTGATTCAAATTATTTCATTCTGTTTGAAATCATGAAGAATTGAACAAAAATCGAAAAAAGAAATGATTAAACTCTCCAAATTGAAATAATGGAAAAAATATTATATGTAAATCACTCACAGAAAAACCCAATTTAAAATGGCATCAGAACGAAACCAAAGAATATGAAGGAAGGCATCTACTAATATACGGATGTGGTTGAGCACCCCTAGATATAAAGGAAATGATCTACCGGACACCTTTCACCCCTATTCTTGAAGAAGTGATACGATCTACTGAAGTGATAACAGTAGGATCAAAACCAAAACAAAAATTTTAAAAAATCATAAACTCAAAATATGTGTCAATAACTAGTTCTTCTGCAATAACCGAAGCCAAATATAATAGGTTCATTAATATATTTATTATCATTTTATTCTTATTTATTGTAAACTGATGTTCTGAGCATAGCAAGCTATATTATAATCATGCAAATCTTATATATTTTTTCAATTTTCATTTATATTCAATACATCAATGATATGTTTTTATAATTATGAAACCATGATTTGACCAATTGAAATCATTATTTTGTAAATGAGAGGACATTTCCTCAAAATAACGAATTTTAGGAGAAGAGGTGTATACAACTATTTTAGTTTATGAAATTTATTATTTTATATACAAGTAATTCAAAATGTACAAATGTTAATGATATAAAATATATTGTTTCGTGCTTCTGCAATTTACTTTTCAAGTATTGGTTTGAGACTAATGGAAAATACTAGAATTATTTTCATCTGTAATTTAATCTATTCATTTCGTCTTCATTATTTCATTTTAAATGAAGACAGCATGAACTTAAATATGACAATATTATTTCCATTTCTTCGTCCGATTCAGAAAAAGAAATTATAGGTAATCTATATAAATTATATATAATAATTGATAATCAATGGAAAATTTAATATTCTGAATGAAATAGTATCGAAAAGTGTAAGATTAAGCTAAGGCGATCCTTGAAAACCATGAGAAATCTACTATCACCAAACAGGCGGATCAGAATAATTACATAAGGTTTTATCATTTAATGGAAATCGGAGACAGCAAGTGGCTTCGAAGGTGTGCGAAAATTCAAAGTAGTTTGATTCAACATTTGAGGCAATTTAAATTCTCCACGGAGAATGGCAAAGTATCTCCTTCGTTCTTGAATAGCAATCATTTGCATAAAATACGGGGGACATTTCTGAAGAAAGTAATGAAGTTGTATTTATTCCTATGTAAGTAAGTTCCTCCATCTTCATTTCGGTTATTCGTAAAATAAAAACTGTTTTATCTCTATATTCCCAACAGGCAATGAAACACTAGTTCACCTCAAAAAAAAAATAATGAGTTTAACGACAATAATCGAAACAAAACATCACATTAAAAAATAATAATAATAATCTTTCATATATCAAAATAATAGACAAAATGTGTAGTTAAATTTATGAATGTTTGGGAGAGGTATGTTCAAACATGAATACTGGTACATTTTCATTCAATACTGATCAAATAAGTCTGATAACTTTTAATTATGTATCACTAGCTGACCCCGCGAAATTTGTTGAATCATAAATTTTTTTCGTGGAAATTTTCGAAAATCTTTAGAGACGTATTCTACTATTTATTCTAGAATTTATCGATGTTTTTGTTATTGATCCAGTGTGTAGCCGAGGGGGACTTCCATAGACGAAGGAAATGCAACACTTCCAATAATGTCAAATCAGTTGGATCAGTAATTCCAGTATATTTATATCGTTTGCTTTATCTTATGTGATGAAAATTATCGAAAGTAACCTGAAAATTCGATAGTTCAACTGAAGGGTTGAAGTCAAAGTTAGTAATTTCATGAGGTACGTTTTCCTTATATCTCCTTATTAATTATATGACAAATCGTTGAGTCCGTAACTTCGTTAGAAAGCTGAATCTCTTCCTATAAATTTTGTCGTCATAAAATAAAACTTTACGCTTACATTTGACGTACCGTTAGTGGCATTTTGTTATCAATAAATAACACGACAATAAACTTCTGAATACACATCAACACAGAGAAAATTGTTGCTTGAAAAAGGAAATGAATATGAAATGATTTCAAACTGTCCTAACTGTCAATACTTCTGACCTTATCAACTGCTGTCTGAGAAACTGATTCTAATCTCTCAAAGTTTCGTCAATATATTTGAGTTTTCTGTTTTCAGTCTTCAGACAGCCTTTTCTCCAATTCACTCCCCCTTTAGGAATTTTGAGATTTTCCAATATTTTCTATTCAATTTTCAAGAACTGCTTTCATACGAACCTTATACTAACCACATCTAGAAATTATACAGTTCCATCTAATTTCATTACAAATATATTGTTAATTTTATCTAAGTATATGTAGCGTTAACACTGTTATTACATGAAACTGTAAAAATTGTACCATGTGTCCATGAACAAGTAGTCGAGAGATGTAAATTCGAATAAAAAATAAAGAAAATAAAGAACACGAAAAGAAGAGAATTATCCAATTTGTTGTAGTCGTTCCGAAGTTATGTGCGTACATGCATTCCGACGATTCATTTTCATTTATACAGCTTTTGTTTCTGACAGTTGAAGTTAATATCAGTTGAAATAATTTCCATTGAGGATTTGACAAAAGTACAATTTGTACTGTAACGTCAGCTGAAATGAAAGAGGAAAGATTGGAACTTTTAGCTTGTTGAAAATCATTTCTTACTGGTGAACTTTCTAATACAAATTATGTGTGTCCCTCGTATATTTGAGTGTTATTTTCACCATTTGATATATCATCAACTCACCTATGATCTGTAAACTATGTGGGAGTGGCCCAACGCGATGGAGTATCGAGATCTCTAATAATAATAGGACGAATAGAAGAACGGAATAGCATAGAAGGTTTCGCCTAGTATTTCTCATGGCAAACGGATTCATTCAAAGAAGTTAAAACGTAAGGATGAAGGAGGAGAAACAGCTTCAAACTTATGTGACAGTTCCAATCGAGATAAAGATATAAATTATGGAAGTTTAATAATATGACTATAATTAAAATTTGAGTCGAGTGGAACACTTTCTTACAATAATTTCATTACCTTAAGTATAGGTAGTGAGACATCTATGAAAATCTGTAGTTACTCATATAGTAGAATTAGAGTAATTATATCTCTTAGGTACAATGAAAACGAAATATGGAACATTTTTGGAACATTCTCTAGCATTATATTCATCTATATATGACGAACAAAACTGATAACATCGAACTAAAATAAATAATATGGAACAATAATGATAAAAATAGAACAAAGTAATAAAAATTGATCAATATAATAAAAAATAATGGCGAAAATTGGACGCCTTTCAAAAATTACTATGTATGTATCATTTTTATTGCCTAGGCCTATATGGGTTTTTGAATGACACTATTTAATGTCGTGGATAAATTTAACCACCTCAATTTTGAAAGCAAAAGTATGAAAAAATGCTTACGAACGAAAAGGTTGAGGTACAGGTTGAGGACATCATATAATAATAGCATATATGAGAAATAATTCCATTTATTATATATCATTTTATATTTTATTGTATATTTATATTTCAATATTTTTTATTTTATTTTAATGTGATCAATTTTATATACTCATAAAATTTCTTCTTCTTGAACGTATTTTTGTCTTCAAACAATGCAATTTTTTTACTATACTGACAATTTGAGGACTATTACCTGAAAATTGTTCTTCTTTTTCATTGGACCAATTGTCTTTTTTATATCATAAAATGGAAAATTCATGAAATCTGAAGATGTCAAGAATAAATTAAATTTTTTCATTCATGATGCCTCTTATCGCTGAATAGAATGATTTCGAGTAGGTATATAAATTTAGCATTGATATTCTTAACAAATAACTGTTTGTAGAAATAACGTTGTTTATTTCTAGTTGAGTCGTTTATTGTGAATTTTTAGACCGTTGATATCACCGTTGATATAATTTTCACTGAATAACAGTACTAATGACAAAAACAAATTAATCATTGATATGTATGGCTTGTTCTCTACCAGTCGTTCCTCCTACGCCACTGACCATTTTTAACGTAAGGATGAAATGTTTTATCAGCTTTTTAATTATGATCATTCAACAAAAAAATCATATACCCACCTACAGACTCGATCTAATATTCCAGTTCATTTTATTTTACATAATCGCAAATATAATGAAAAATTGCAACATTAGCCAAATTCATCATTTTATGATTGGTGGTATCGGTACTTGAGAAAATTTTATTTTCATAAAGAAAGAAAATTACTAATATTTTTGCGAAATATTGAACAATCGTACCTGACGTACGTTTCGCAGTATTTTTATATCATTACATTTATTTTCTCAAATACTTTTTTATCTAATATTGCTAACATAACTTTGCATTTTTAACAAAGGAACTTGAAAGGATTCACCTCCTTTCCGGTTATAGAAACAATACGTTCTATTGACATTCCGTTTTGAAACTTCAATAGGTACAGATAGGTCAGTGAGTGAAGCCTTCGAAATGGTAACGGATATATTTCTACTTTCCATTGCATGCCATGAAAATTTCAAGTTTTCTGTACTTAATCATAGCTAACTTCATCTTGGTTAGTATTTGGAAACTATAACTTAGGAGATCCTTATCAGATTATTTTAAACTACAATTCAAATAGCAAATATTGACACATTTGAATTAGTCTGTTTGAAATACCCATTTTATATAAATAAATATGTTTGGCGATACAAAATTGGATACGAAATGATTTTCATCATTTCAACAATTGAATCATCATACACAAAATGGCACATAATAGAGAATAGCACATAAATAACTATTATCATTATATATATATATATATATATATATATATATATATATATATATATATATATATATATATATATATATATATATATATATAGTTCACAAGTTCACAAGTTCACAATATCATTAGTTTCATGGTTACAAGTTGACAAATCATTAATACTAGTCAATACTGAGACAATTCATTGAAATATAGAAATATTTCAAATAAAATCTGAGGGAGCTGTCTACAAAAATGTTGTGAACGGAACGAACCTATCACTTTCGAGAGTGAATATTAAGTGCGCTTCGAAAAATTATCGAACTTGTTGAGTGATAATAAGATAGTATTGTTTCTCCATTATTATGAATCATTAGTCTCATTCAATTATTATCAATCTGGAATCGATGGTTTTCAAAACGCATGCAGGTCCTATATCCGAATGAGGAGAACATAAGCTCGTGAACTTTTCACGTGTCTTTCTATCCAAGAAATGACATACCTATAAAATCTTTCCAGCATTCTAGCTTCCTACTCATGACAACATTGGTAAGAGTACGTACAGGCTTTGTAGGTATTTCATTAGAACACAACAGAACTTTGTCATCTGCAAGGTGTAAGAATGGTCCCATGCACAATCCCTTCAGATTGGGCATGGATATGTGTATATCCATATACAGATATACATATAGATGCACAAACACATAGATATAGTTTTTGTGCTAGTGCACTGAATTGAATATTTGAGAATACTTGAACATTCATTCGAAAAAAGTATTTGAGTGAGTCTGTTATGATTTTTTTTCGAGTATGTGTACGGTTAATACTCATACGATAATAGCCTCGCAATCGTACTTCTTCACTGATTTCAATACATTTCAAAGATTGTTCCTTCTCATATATCAAATGCAGAAGAGGTGGATGTACCAACGAAAATTGTGTCGTTTAATTTTTGCAAGATAAATTAACCAGTCACAGTTGAATAAAACTTAATTTCTCGGTACATATATATATATCTATATATATATATATATATATATATATATATATATATATATATATATATATATATATATATATATATAGAGAGAGAGAGAGAGAGAGAGAGAGAGGTCAAAAAGAATCTACAACAGATCAATATTATCTTGAAGATCGCACTGAATGTCGCTATAAAATGGCTCATGTGATGTTTGAGCAAAAGTCAAATCGTCAACCTGAAGTAAAATGGACAGATGAACGGAAGAAAGAGCATTCAGAGAGTATGTTTTTGGGAGGCAGAAAAGATGGAGCAAACGTCCATATAATAATTGCGAATTCAAGTTATATATATATATATATATATATATATATATATATATATATATATATATATAATTATCTATTTCTATATATATATATATATATATATATATATATATATATATATATATATATATATATATATATATATATATATATATATATATACGACAGAAATGTAATTCTTGGTATAGCCCGCAACTCAATTTGAAGCAGTCGTTGACACGTATTTCGAGCTTATCACTCTCCTCAGAACGGCGTAGCGAAGTTCAAGGTGTACGAACCATGAAATGGAATCAAAAAAGAAAGAACACACTTGTGAAGGAACTCTCCACTGCTCTCCGGATTTGGAGATTTGGTCAACGTATCGCCTTTATGGCGACTATTTATCCTTTACGGAGTCTTCAACCGAGAAAGTTACCAACGAATGAAAAATTTTTATAACGGCTGCTTCCAATTGAATTGAAAAGAATTACATTCTTGTCGTTTGTACTTTTCACCGCAAGAAAATTTTTTATTCGTTGGTAACTTTTTCGGTTGAAGACTCCGTAAAGGGTAAACAGTTGCCACAAAGGCAATACGTTGACCAAATCTCCAAACCTCGAGAGTTCATGTGGAGGCCTAGCAATGGAAACTTCATTTACAGGTGTGTTCTTTTACTGTTGATTCCATTTCCAGGTTCGTACACCTTAAACTTGGCTACGCTGTTCTGAGGAGAGCCAATAAGCTCGAAACACGTGTCAACGGCTGCTTCCAATTGAGTTGCGGGCTATACCGAATTACATTTTTGTCTTTCTCAATCGTTTCATATATATATATATATATATATATATATATATAAATATATATATATATATATATATATATATATATATATATATATATATATATATATATATATAGAAATAGATTATATATTTATATATATATATAATATATATATATATATATATATATATTTATATATATATATATATATATATAATATCGAGTACTTATAGAAATCAGAATGATAATAATAAACAGATTCATCATTCAAAATTTTGTTAACTCTCAAACATTTCATATAGCAATATATACAATAGAAATTTGAAGTATTTATATTTTTTATTCAATAGTAAATTATCGAGAAAGCTGAATTATATTATCAGTATTAAAGGTGAGTCAGAAGGTATGAAAAAAAATAGTTTTTTTGATAATCCAGATGACAGATTCTTTGTAAGTGATAATCTATACCACAGGTGCGCTAGAAATTCCGAAACGTCAATCTTCAATAATGATTACAACATAAATTTAGAGCAACCAAATTAAACTCGACATTTCTGTAATAATGAAGCAACTAATTACTACCTTGCATAAGAATGAGTTGGTATCAGCCGACCATGTTTGGCGGACCGATTTTTGGAATTCGATCAGCCGATTGTGCTTCGTGACTGAGGATCGACAGAGAAAAGAACATGCCCCATTGACCTGCGACCCCGAAAGCCACGAGTTTCACATTCTGTGAGTTTTGCCCTTGTCTGTCAAGTTCGGTTTATCACATTATTTGTATTATTGTTTTGGTCTTTCAAATACAAACGTTATTCAAGCAGATGCTAATCTCGATAACAGTAAATGAAGCAAAATAATCGAATATGGTGTACTGTGTGGTAGGTACTCTATGATTTTTTCACTCGAATATTCAGTTATTATGCATTTTCGAATAAATGGAAAACAACTCTCAACAATTTCGAGTTCTTCAAATATTTTTTTATTTGTTATTTCTAATTTCGTTTGCTTCATAGGATGTTATTTAAATTTTACTGGGGGTAAAATACTTATACATATATACATGAAAAATACCTCTGAGGATATATCGAATAAAAAGTATTTTCGAAACAATATGATATTTTTTCAGGTAATATTCTAGAAGGTCAGAGTTCTTTCGAAATATAAGGATGATTAAAGATTCCCTAATTTCCAAGATCCACCCCATTGGAGTATTTTTTGAGGAATTTCGATATTTCGACATTTCTCAAACATCCAAATGTGGAAATATGAGAAAACACATATTTTCGTTTTCAGAAGAAGAATCAATAGATATCATTTATTTTACAGATTGTGTCTACTGAGATTTCCTTATGTTATGGAAAAATCTTCTGGTACTATATGAAAAATTTGGGGCTACTATATATTTATTCTAAAGTAGTACCGATTCACAAAAGACATTTTCAATTAAATACTCATATTTTCAGACGTAACGAAATATTCAGAATCTGAATTAAATAGGTATAGAGCAGTGGTTCCTAATTTGTCGGTGCAACCACCGAGGGGTTCGCAGTGCAAAACGATAAAGATTGAAAATACAGATATATTAAGTGATTTTAACAAAAGGATAAACTGGTAAACATTTGTATATTAATCCAAACATATTAACAGAAAAAAATCCTTAAATTGTTATGTCAGATCAAAGAGCGATCTGACATAACTTGTGAAAATCACATGGATGAAACCTTAGTTTTTTTTCAGCGTCACATATGCTAAGAATATCTCATTGTTTTTGGTCGGTCTCTGTGGATAAGTCGGGAGAACACCCAGCTATGGTCCAGTAGAGCTCGGGTTCGAGCCCTGGTGAAAGGCATGGGTTATGTGTTAGTCTATGATTTAAAGCAGTTTAAAGATGATATATGCTGGGTAATGTACATTGATTGCAAGTCGAATTGCCGTTCGAACCGGCGGCGTTAAACTGTAGGTTCACTGAATTTTAAAAAATCTCCGTGCTTGTGGAGCTCGGTTTGTGACACCTGGCAGGTACCAGAAGAGAAAGATAACTAAAAGTAAGAGTAACTTAACTTGAATTTCTTCATGGACCACAACTCTACAAAAATAAACTAACTTGATTTTTACATGCCAGATCAAAAGAAGACATATCAAAGAATCTGATCTGTAAAAATAAGCAAAATGTATTTTTTGTAGATATTTAGTCTGACAAAAGCTAGATCTGTAGTCTGACAAAAGTTCTGGTCAACGGAAAGCGTCTGACACTTTGGATGGTAGTTCAGAAAAATATTCTTCAAAACATTAACGTTTTAAAATACCTCACACTGGTTAAATGAATATTTGTTGAGATCGTATTGCAGATAATGCTCGTATTTTAAAATGCCGGATATAAGTAGACACTATAGCCCGGTTATAAATTTTATTTATTCCGATATTGATTTCCTGAATTATATCTCGATTGACATATGAATACTGAAACCGATTCGTCAAGTTGTCGGTTGTTAAATATAATTATCTTATGTTCTCATAAATTTTGAGTGAGCTTGTAAGCGCATATCCAACTGATTACACCAGTTCACTAGTGGCTCTTTGGAATTGGATTCCATCGTTTACGTCCACTCTGAATATTTGAGGAGAACAAATAGACTTCTTTCTTATCAATGGAAAGTGGAATTTTGATCAAGCAGCAACAAATCTGGATCTCGAAGCTAGGAGAGATCTTCATTCTCGATTCTTTTACCTCTTTCACTGTTTTTCTTTCAATTAATTCAATCACCATTTATAAGTTATTATTAAATTAAAAAATTTTCAAATGAAATCAACTCAATAATTGATGAGGCCGATACTTGATGTAAATCGATAAACATAATAAAACAATAAGATTTACACATATATTAAAAAAATTGCATGAAAATTTTCAAATGACAATCGAATTCTCGAATTCTCAAAAATCGAAACGTACGTCATATTCAAATATATGTGTAAATCAATTGTTTTATATGAAATCAACTCAACTCAATTAGTATTTCAAACAAAATTATTTCGATTTGAGGTCTATATTGTGCATAGATCAGGTGAATAATAATAAGTTCTTTATTCTCAACAGGTAGATGTAATACCCGGTTACAGAAAATAATAACATAATGTTGAATAATAATTAAATAATTGAAATGCAAAAGAATTTAAAAAACTAAAATAGTAACTAATAACTAAATAATAGCATTTAATGAAATATTACAAAGAACTCAATATAAATCAATTCATTTCAGTCAATTTTCATTTGTTCACATAACTCCTAATAATAATTTCTATGGAGTCAAAGTGAATGTCACAATTCTTGGCAACTCTATTGAATGTAGACTGCATAAACCAAATGGGGGATTGTATTAGGGAGTTGGTCCTGGAGCCTCTAGGTGAAATAATTCTCAGTACGAGAATTTGGCCTAGGAACACGGAATTTCAATGCGTAGAACAGAGGAGGACAATCAATAATATTGTGCAGTAATTTGTACGAAAATTTGAGCGATAAAATTTCTCTTTCGCTCTGCAATGAGATAAAACTGAATCGACTCAATAATTCGTTATTATTGACTTCTCTCTGTAAATAAACTTCATACTACTTCCAAACTAAGAATTCAAGGACCTTCTCTGAATGGTCTCAAGATGACGTTGATTGGCAAGTGTAAATAGGATGCCAGATCATGCTGCTATACTACAACTTGCTACGGATTAGGGTAATAAATCGTCTTATGAATGTTGAGGAATTATCGAAATATTTGCCATTGCGTATAACGAATCCAAATATATTCGAGGCAGATGAAATAAGTTCGGTGATGTGTGGAATGAAGGTAAGCTTCTGATTGAAGACTACACCAAGATCTGTCGTTGCTATAATTACACTCAATTCGATCTCTGAATTTATTACGTCTCCCCAATTTAAGAGCTACCTGGTGTTATTATTAACATTTCACAGGAGAGTACGTTAAAACATATATAAAAATCAGCTGAATAATAGTAAAATATCAAAGCTAAATAAGTTACACCAAGTTTCAGTTACCTTTTTCACTTGGTACCTCCTAGGCGCCACAAGGTGAGCTCAACACGCACGCAGGTGTGCAAAGCTAATAAGAACCCAACGTTTCATCCATGATCCATGGAAATAAGTTATGTCGACCGCTCTGGTATCTTGGACTATAATTAATTTCTACAATCGTGGATCTCTTTTTGCTGCATTGAGAATTCATTCATTTCCAAATTTTCCGAAGCGAATTCTTTGTTTTCTTTCCATTTGAACCATCAAAAAGTACGCGAATGAGCAATTTACGTACTGACGTTAATTGCGTAAGTTGTCAATTGGCGACGTATTCGATGTATGTATAATAATATATTGTAGGTGTTATATTATGTACTTATATCCGAATCTTAATTATGGAAACGAATAAAAAGGTCGTATGGAATGAATATTTATGACACAAAAATATATAGGATCAAAAAGCGGAGTTTTGGAGGGTCGGGAAATATTTTCTCATGCCAGGGGGATCCTGTCATGATGAACGATGAAAAACACTGATCTATCGTAAGGTTTATAATCAGATCTCGATCTCCTTAGCCAAACGGAAAATGAGTTAATGTAACGTTTCAAACTTATTCACAAATGATGGCAGCACTATCTTGGTCTCCATCGCAGTTGTTCGAAAATGATCATTTCAAATTGCCTCAAATTATCCACTGATATAAAATGAATGGCCTTATTCACTGCTAGAAATAGAAGCCACAGTCATTGAGTAATAAGGGATTCCTGTACCATGACTAATAATATAGCGTCTGTTCTTCATTAAAATATAAGAATGATTTTTATGGTCGAAGTCTAAAATCACAAAATACTGCAAAGAAGGAAAATATCTCAATAATTACATAAGAAACGCTAAATGACGCTGAGGTTTTCAAAATTGTCGAAAATATTCATATATATATATATATATATATATATATATATATATATATATATATATATATATATATATATATATATATATATATATATATATATATATATATATATATATATATATATATATATATATATATATATAAAAAAATCGATAAAAATGTTATGATTTTTTTATTTAAATTTTTATTATTATAATTGATTAGATTATTATTAGGGAAATGTAATTTTTTTTTAATTTATAAATTTTGAATTTTTGAATTCAATTTAGTTAACTCTCTCATGGTGGAATCTTTTAAAATTTCAAATTTTCTTAAAATAATATTACTGATGATTTTTAGAATGCATACTTCAATTACCAATACTTATTGAAAAGTAAACAATACTGAACAAAAAACTCTTAACTCCTTAAAACTAAAATAATCTTAATATTAAATGTGATACGGCCTTTTTAAGTGAAATTGATGATTAACAAGGTACCTCTGTCTTCGAGTTCTCTTCATTCCAGAGTTTTTCTATTTAAATTATTATAAATTTTCTATAATGCTATTTTGCAAATTAATTTCTTTTTTTAAATTGCTCGATTGTTTTTAATTATTTTCGTCTGATCTATTTCACAGCTATCTATGATTTGATATTTTCGAATTTCGTGTACAAACTTGTTTTCAATCTATGCATCATTCAAATTCAATTTATTGTCTATGGTGGTCTCCGAACTTCACAATTGACGTTATGATTTTACAGTTGTAAACAATTCCATACTTGAATTAATAATACAACATTTGAACATTTTCAATAGATACTTGATAATAAAAAATACATCATTTGGTAAGGTTGCAATACATTAAATTTTTTTTAACTTAGATTGATTTCCTGCTCAATATTCAGAACTCAATAATAATATTATATCGACGTTTAGTTCTCGATACTTGTTTCAGTTGTAAAGCATTCATCGAGAGTTATTGACTATCAAAAATAAAAGAAAAATTACTAAATTATATACTTATAAACTCATTATGTGAATATGTAGCCAATTGATTGGACATATTGATTCTTATTCATTCAGATAAGTTCAAGATTTCGTATCTCGAAGATATTCCTAATTAAACTTATTAGCTAATCGTGTAGTATTTAATAGAAATGCATTATAGTGAGCAGTAACGTCTTCAAGTTATAATAAGTTAGATATTTTAAACCAATGAACCAAATTTCAAGATAAGTTATTTCTCTGAGCGGCAATGGGCTAAAACACATATACAATGTACAAAACGGGAAAAATTCTGTAGAAAATCTTGGAAAACTTTCATGGGTGAATCAAAATTATTCATGTTAATATTTTTCAGTTCTATTTTTCTCGAAAACTAGCTTTGTTTCGAATATATTTGACATTACATGAATAGTCCTTTTGAAATCAGCAATGTTAGTAAAATTACGACTAGTAAAAAAATAATTTTCTATGCATTGGTATTTTATTTTGTTTTAATGTCAATCAGAGTTGTAGCCAGGTTCTGCACAATGATGCAATTTAATATTTCAGTGTGACTTCTTCAATTTTTTTAGGCATTACGCGGTAGTCTCTTGGTTGGTCGCAGTGGGCTTCAATTATGATTTTGTGAGGAGTCATTCCAGATTGAGTTGCCTTTTTATAGAGGAAAAAGTTTTGAGTTTAGTATGGCAATCAAAGGTTACTAGCGCAATTTTGTTCGTTTCCTATGAAGAAGCAAAATTAGTCTTCAGAAATCATTTTAGAATAGGACGTGAGAAATATGACGTTTTGTTATTCGGTTCGATTTAACGAATCTTTTCCAATGTTTCCAATCATCATCGTACATAATCGTTATAAACTCTTCTCGAATTCTGCAGGAATGAAGCACAAAAATGAAATCATTGCAAGAAAATATAGATCGAGAATAAAAGTGAGTTTAACAAGTTTCTACAGCTTCATTGTATTCATTCAAGACTTTTCATTGAATATAAACTGAAACTCACACTTCAACTTTTGATTAACATCTACAGACAACATATCATGACGCGTTTCGTCGTTATAAACGATTTGTTCAAATGCTAACAGAATACTACAGGTCTGAAGAGGTCGTTTGTAACTTTTGATTAACATTTACAGACAACACATCATGACGCGTTTCGTCGTTATAAACGATTTGTTCAAATGCTAACAGAATACTACAGTTCTGAAGAAGTCGTTTGTAACGACGAGCCGCGTCATGCTATGTTGTTAATAAAACGTGAATCAAAAGTTCAAGTATTTGAATTTTAGTTCATATTCAATTATAATGGATTCACATCAACTAAACAAAAACACTAATGAAAATAAAACTTTTCATTTCATTGTTTTTATTTCTTGAATTGAATTGAATGGTTATGAATTTGAGAACTTTTTTTCTGGCCGTAAACATGAATGTGTTATATTAAAAACACTTTTACTGCAGTAACACCTTCTTTATTTTTCATTGAGAAAGGTTGATTATCATAAGTTGAAAATACTATGCAAAATATTTCTTGATTATTGGTTATTATATAAATATATATATTATATATATATATATATATATATATATATATATATATATATATATATATATATATATATATATATATATATATATATATATATATATTTATATATAAATATATATATATTTATATATATATATATATATATATATATATATATATATATCATAAATTTATCAGATTTTTTATCAGTTTGGTGTTTTACAGCAAGTAAGATTTCAGAAAAATATAAAATCCTAGGCACTTTTTTATATTCAATATCAACATCGCTTTCTAACTGAAGTATGTACCCGAATCCTCCATAAACGCCAGTGCTATTGACTTTTAAATTCGTCAATAAACTACGAACTGTAAAAGGAAGAAACTGATTGATCTGTTTCTGAGACAAATTGCCTCACAGTTGATTGATTTCTTTTGCAGTTTCAGTTGTCGATTAAGGTTCACTCTGAATAACAGAAGACAAACTTTCAAGACAGCTTGGTGAAAAATTGCAGACAACAATGCAAAAAAAACGAAATTTTGATACGCCTTTTCGAGAAAAGTTTTTGATGGTTGTGGAGATGTGGCAATGCTCTGAAAGTAGTGCAGTCGACAAAATTTCCACACCATTTTGAAAAACTGGACATTTTTGCGACCAAGGGTTAAGATGTCAACGGGACACACAATCAAAAAACGAAACGTTAGTCTCATTTCTTGGTTGTGTGTGAAAAAACTCATAACGTTGATTTATAGTTATAATTATAAATATGTATTCTGAAAATTCTCGAATAT
This sequence comes from Henosepilachna vigintioctopunctata, assembly GCA_030704895.1. Lineage (NCBI taxonomy): Eukaryota > Metazoa > Arthropoda > Insecta > Coleoptera > Coccinellidae > Henosepilachna > Henosepilachna vigintioctopunctata. The sequence goes on from JARQZJ010000031.1 coordinate 6,245,445, forward strand.
GAATTTAAAAAATTATAAAATACCAGAATTCTCAATAACTCAGTACTGGCCTGGTAAAATCATGAGATTACAAAGGTCACACAAGTGAACATAATCAGGCGATTGTTATTGTGAAACGACCGAACTAGTATGATGAAGATGAGTGATATAAAACTAATGACATTGTTGATTATTATTACAATTTTCGATCACAGTTATGCGCAATATTCTTCAACGTATTCTTTCCAGAATGTGACAGTGCATATCAAAGTGTCCAATGATACCAATCCTTGGAAGAAACTTTACATCCGACAAGCAAGGAATTCGAATGAGTTTTTGAAAAATGACAATGTGAGGATAATTTCTTTCAAAAATCAAAAAATACCAGTTCTTTTGACAAACACGTTTAGAGATATTTATCGAATAAAAAAGATTAATTTAAACAATTGCGGTATTGAAGAATTAGAGCCAGGATTTATCAAGAACGTAACAAGAATATTCGAGTTCGATGTGTCACATAATTCGATTAGAGAGATTCAATATGACGTTTTTAATAATGTTGGAATTTCAAAGTTACGCCTTAACAACAATAAAATTTATAGAATCGACAGCGAAGCTTTTTCCAACATGAAACATTTGGAGATGATAATTTTGAGTGAAAACAGATTAACAATGTGGGATCCTCTTGGTTTGTGAAAACACCAGTTCGCCATGTTGATTTTTCTTCAAATATGATCGAGGAGTTACCTGCTAATGCTTTTGGATACTTCACAGAATTCAAAAAAAGGTTTTATGGGGAATTTTATTACATCAATTTTAACAACAACGTTCTAACAAAGTTGCGAAAAAATTCCCTTCCTGAGGTTCCACTGTTATGGTTCCTATTTTTGGAAAAGAATTTCATTGAAGAAATTGAAGAGGGATTTTTTGATGGCATAAAGAAAGTGGAGGCACTGAAATTGGGAGAAAACAAATTAACGAAATTTGGGAATGATATACTCGCAGATACTGATGTGAGATATTTGAAATTGAATGATAATTTTCTGACTAATATTGATGTGAATATCACCGAAATTTTGAATATCGAAGATAATCCTCTGAATGTCGAGTGTAGAAAACAATGGGATGAGAGAAAGAAAAGAGACAGAGATCTATTCGAAAGATATTTTTATGATTCATGAATGGCTGTGTTTTTCCTTGATATATTTGTCCAACATCTCATTATAATATTTCAATCTTGAATGTTTGTTTTGTATTTGTAGCACAGTAGCGTACTTCATCTGTTTTTCTGATGAGTATATTTTTTATTTGTTGCATGCAAGTATGTATTTCAAAAGTTCATTCAGTTTTTTTTCGAAAAATATACTACATCAATACTTTACTGAAAAACTTCAAATTTGCAATTATTCTCCTTCAGTTGAAACATTTATATATATATATATATATATATATATATATATATATATATATATATATATATATATATATATATATATATATATATATATATGTAATATATATATATATATATTTATATATATATATATATATATATATATATATATATATATATATATATATATATATATATATATTTGAATATTTTACGACTTTAGATATGTATTTTCAGTGCTTAATTCCGATTGCAGTCCTGGACAGGAAAATAAGTTACCTCTTTAGTATTTTCCAAGCGTTCGAAAATGTTTATTTTCTTCTTTAGGGCTAAAATAGAACAATATTAGCAGTTTATATAACAATGTACTATTTGAAATTTTTCTTACAATTACTATGAACTATAAAATTGAAAAGTCCGGAAGTACATTTGTTTCTTGAATTTTGAAAATGAGTACGAGATTTCACAAATGCATTGGGTTCGAATATTAAAGCAAATTACGTGTTTAGTAGTTGAAGGAAGCAACGACAGAAAGAAATAGAGTTGGTGTTTATCTCATCTTTGTTTAATAGATAATTATTTGCTATGTTCTGCTTTTATAGTTTTTCTCGATAATGAGCTGACATGTTCCACTTGGAATATGTGGAATCAGGGTAATCATTTAATTGTATTTTTAATATATTCGTGAAATATTGAAACATTAAGCCAAGAATGAAACTTAAATCATTAAATATATATATATATATATATATATATATATATATATATATATATATATATATTTCTTGAAATTGATTTATTGCCTGTTTGAGGTGTTTATTTTGAAAGTTTTTAGCATTAACAGGCTTTTTTAATATGAAAAAGTTTATTTTTGTTGACGTTTCGTTGTTATATTACAACTTTGTCAAAACTAATGAATAATTGAATTTATGAGTTACTATGGATATCAAATGTCAAACTTAATTTTTAGAAAAATCAAATTAGTTTTTTTGTATATTCACTTATTGATTTTCATTATCAGAGGAATATTTCTGGCTCAGCTTTCGCTTCGGAAGTTTTAGTCTTCTTCACCATGAGGAAACCTCTGAAAAACTCATGGTAAGCCAGGTGATTCTTAAGTGTGATTATATTTACATATATACAATTACATATAGTTTTTTATATACTTATCCAGAATGTGTATATTGTTCGTTTATGTGTGTGAAATTGAAGGTAGATCTGGAAAGAATGAGTTGTGAGATGTGATGTTTTGTGATTGTTGTGTGTTTATTTTGCGAGTGTTATTTGTGAGGTTTATTAAGTTGTTGTAGATAGAATTTAGATGTTTAATGTCCGTTCTTTCATTGACTGTGTTTTCCAAATTTTTACGAATGTGTAACATTTCTAAAATTTCTCTACATTTTTTGTCTCTTTCAGTTGCCAAAATTTTCGTATTTTTGTAATCAAAATCATGTTTTTCTGTTATTTTATGTTTATTTGAGGCTGTGATTTGAGTTTTCGCGTATTTATGTGCTTTGATTCTTTCTTCGAGATTTTGTGCTGTTTGACCGATATAGCTTTTATTACAATTGTTACACGGAATATTATAAACTGTATGAGTTTTTCTCTGAATTACAGTTTTACTTTTTAATTTTGTATATATTTCTTTGATTTGATTTTTGGCAGTATGTGCTATTCTTAAATTATAAGGTTTTAATATTTTAGCAATATTTGTACTTAGTTTTGGAATATATGGCAAGGGAATGTAATTATTTTCGTTAGATTCATTTCTTTTTGAATTTAAAGTATTATATAATTTTGTTGTTATAGATTTTGTTGATTAAATTTGATTATTATTGATAATTATTATTAATTATTACAATTAACTATAACAAAATCCGATAAAGGAAATAAAACAGTCATTCTAGAAACTATTGAATATGAACAAAAAATTAACGAAATGCTTAGTGATACAATTACGTATAAAAAAATTAAGAGAGATCTAACAAAAACTTTACAGAATGAAACTAACAAACTAATAAAAAAAATGGGAAACAAATAATTTTATATCACCAAAAACAGCTAAAGAGTTAATACAACATAATAGTCTACCACCCAAATTTTATGGTTTACCTAAAATACATAAAAATAATATTCCATTAAGACCAATTGTTTCATATATTCAATCTCCTCTATATAATCTTTCTAAATTTCTTTCTTCAATTTTAAAAAATGTAATAAATCAAAATCAATTTTATGTTAAGAACTCTTATCATTTAGTTGATAATCTAAAAAATTTACAACTTAATGAAAATCATAAATTATATTCTTTAGATGTAATCTCACTTTATACTAATATACCCAATGCAATCGTTCCAAACATAATAGATCTAAAATGGAATATTTTAAAAAATTTCACTTGTATTCCAAAAAATGAATTCATTGAAGCAGTAAAATTCACTTTAGGAACAAATTTTTTCAATATAAAAATGAATTTTATCAACAACTAGATGGTGTAGCAATGGGCAGTCCAATTTCAAGTGTCATTGCACAATTAGTAATGGAATTTTTAGAAGAAGATATAATAAAAAATTTAGAAGAAAATATCTTATTATATAAAAGATATGTTGATGATTGTTTAATAATAGCAGATAAAGATCAAATTGATAATATACTAGAACGTTTCAATAGTTTTCATAATAAATTGCAATTCACACTAGAAGAAGAAAAAGATGAAAAATTAAATTTTCTTGATAAAACAATTATAAGAAAAGATAACAAAATTTTTACAAGATGGTACAGAAAAGAGATAAATTCGCAACGAACCATAAATTATATAAGTAATCATCATTATTCCCAGAAAAAGGGTATAATAATTAATTTTATAGATAGATCACTAAAATTAACATCACCATGTTTACGACATGAAACACTTGAAGAAGTTCGTACTCTTCTCATGAAAAATAATTACCCATCAAATTTAATCAACAAAATCATGAAAAGCAGAATTCATAAATTATATAATACTTTAAATTCAAAAAGAAATGAATCTAACGAAAATAATTACATTCCCTTACCATATATTCCAAAACTAAGTACAAATATTGCTAAAATATTAAAACCTTATAATTTAAGAATAGCACATACTGCCAAAAATCAAATCAAAGAAATATATACAAAATTAAAAAGTAAAACTGTAATTCAGAGAAAAACTCATACAGTTTATAATATTCCGTGTAACAATTGCAATAAAAGCTATATCGGTCAAACAGCACAAAATCTCGAAGAAAGAATCAAAGCACATAAATACGCGAAAACTCAAATCACAGCCTTAAATAAACATAAAATAACAGAAAAACATGATTTTGATTACAAAAATACGAAAATTTTGGCAACTGAAAGAGACAAAAAATGTAGAGAAATTTTAGAAATGTTACACATTCGTAAAAATTTGGAAAACACAGTCAATGAAAGAACGGACATTAAACATCTAAATTCTATCTACAACAACTTAATAAACCTCACAAATAACACTCGCAAAATAAACACACAACAATCACAAAACATCACATCTCACAACTGATTATTTCCAGATCTACCTTCAATTTCACACACATAAACGAACAATATACACATTCTGGATAAGTATATAAAAAACTATATGTAATTGTATATATGTAAATATAATCACACTTAAGAATCACCTGGCTTACCATGAGTTTTTCAGAGGTTTCCTCATGGTGAAGAAGACTAAAACTTCCGAAGCGAATGCTGAGCCAGAAATATTCCTCTGATAATGAAAATCAATAAGTGAATATACAGAAAAACTAATTTGATTTTTCTAAAAATTAAGTTTGACATTTGATATCCATAGTAACTCATAAATTCAATTATTCATTAGTTTTGACAAAGTTGTAATATAACAACGAAACGTCAACAAAAATAAACTTTTTCATATTAAAAAAGCCTGTTAATGCTAAAAACTTTCAAAAATATATATATATATATATATATATATATATATATATATATATATATATATATATATATATATATATATATATATATATATATATATATATATATATATATATATATATATATATATATATATATATATATATATATATATATATATATATATAAGATAAAAGACTTACGGTATGAACCTGAAATTGCTTGTGACAGCGGTTTACATATGTTTCAAGCTTATTGGCTCTCGTCAGAACGGCGTAGTTAAAGTTTAAGATGTACAAACTTGGATGTTAATTAAAACGAAAAAAAAAAATCACAAAACGCAACACAAAAATTCTGTGTAAGGAATCGACTTCATTTTGGCTTGGGATTGAATATCTTTGGTAGAGTTCATTGGACTCCGTTTTGAAGACTGAATCAATATCAGCCAGTGGAAAGATATTTATACCTTCTTTTTTTTCGTTTTAATTAACATCCAAGTTTGTACGTCTAAAACTTGAACTACGTCGTTCTGACGAGAGCAATAAGCTTGAAACATATGTAAACGGCTGTCACAAACAATTTTAGGTTCAAACCGTAAGTCTTTTATCTTTTATCTTAATACCTGTATAATTCTTTTTATATATATATATCTTATATATATATATATATATATATATAAATTATATATATATATATATATATATATATATATATATATATATATATATATATATATATATATATATATATATATATATATATATATATATAATCATAAACTTCGAATAACGTAATCTGCTTTTTGTTATCCTTTATTTATATACTCACATATTGATTCATTTATTGCTATATTGAAGCAATGAATGGATATATCAATTTGCGGTCCGGTTTGTCTAATTCAAGATAATTCACATTCTCCATTAATCCAGTACCACAATCGTGAGATGGAATTGTGCGGTATACCGCATATTTACTGGCTCCGTTGCCTCCAGAAATACTGTGCAAAAATGAAATGGATGCGGTGTGAGTTTTTGCGGTATTTTCGTTCAATTTATCCAATTCCTTAGAGGATTATTAATGATGAGTAGATAATAGACATAGCTGTTTCATCAAAAGACAACTACTTTCTCGATTGACTGATTTTTAGTCCGCTCGGCATTTTTGATATAATTTGGTGGTTTCTTCGTTTCAATTTCGTATGTTTTTCACGAAGAAAGTACGTGCTGTTCAGTCAACAGAATAATAGGTACAATATGTGATATAACGGTTGAATTTCAGAAGGATATTGCAAAACTATCGAATAGTTTCTCGTTTCTCATCAATAATTTAAAAAACACGAAAATGAGCAAATACTGTTATACTGTTTTCAAATTGAAATTATTCGAAAAGAAGCATCACGTCATAGTTAGATGAAATAATACAAATAATTGTTTTTGCATATTAAATTGAATTACACTTGGCCTAATGTTTGACGATCAAATTTAACAATATCAATTCCTCAACATGTTTCGAGCGTGAGGTCATCTTCAATACTGAATCACGCTCGAAACATGTTGACGAATTGATATTGTTAAATATAATCGTGAAACATTGAGCCAAGTGTTTAATTTAATTTAATACTTGAATATTTTTCACCAAGAGTTAAGCGAGAATTCAATCTTAGTAATGTTTTTTCATTTTGTCTGGTATGCAGCAAAAATTAACTTTTTTTTATATTTATTTCATAGTGTTGGCGTTCACTTTATGTAAATCCATTGTAATTGAATATAAACTTAAATTCAAACACTTGAACTTATGAATTACACTTTATTCACTACATATCATGGCGCATTCAATCGTTACAAACGACTTCTTCAGATTCTGTATTCTGTCATTATTCTGTAAGAATCTGAAAAAGTCGTTTATAACGACGAAACGCGTCATGCTATGTAGTGAATAAAGTGTAAATTATAAATTCAAGTGTTTGAATTTAAATTTATATTCAAACAAATTAACTTGTAAATATTTTGCATATTTTACATTGCACATAACTAATCGAAGTTTAGTTTTTGTTTTGACATATTTTTTCCACAAATGATACGGAGGTTTCACTTATCTCTTGGTGAAACATTATGTTAAAAACTATAAAATTAAAAATTAGCAGCCTTGACTTAAGTTTCACTGAATATATTAAAAAACATATGTTTCGGGAGGTTTACTCATTATCAAGCGTATACAATATTACTGATAGTAATTACTGATTACTGATAGTAATATTGTATACTCTCGATAATGTGTTAACCGCCCGAAACAAATGTAGAGTTTTTTCAATATATTCAGTGAAACTTAATACAAGTGTATTCATTTTTAATTTTATAAATTTTCATCCAATTTAGAGAATACAATAAGCATTCTCGATTATATTGTTTTCATGGGAAAAACAGCAATTGAATATTATTAAAATTCACCATGCTGGTTATGAAATTGTCAAATGATCCGTAATTCTGGATTCATGAAATGATTATGAATTTTAATAATTTTCAGAAGAAATACTTGTACAGTATGGAAATTCCGTTAATTGTTATTCATTGAATATGTACAGTGGATAAAAATATTACACAAAATTGGCACTTTTATAACAAAATAAGCAGTTTTACTTTATATAAATTTTAATATTCTCATTTCCAATGACCAACTCAATATTCCAATACAGTTTTCAAAAATCTAATATCGACAAAAAAATTTTGAATTTATATATTATCGGATATTTGATAGTATCATCTTTCGAATCTATAGCAGCCCGACATTTACTTGGCACACTTTCTATTCATTTAATTCAGATTTTTTCAGTTCTTTGGTTTAGCGTTCGAATAACTAACGCTGATTTGTTATAATTTCCTTAGATATTTCTTTTCTTATCAAATTCTAAAGATTCTCGATTATGTTCAGGTCTACTGAATTTCCAGACCATTCAAGTGCAATGACATGGTTATCTGAGAGGAATTTATTTACTGTTCTTGCATTATGACAAGTCGCTGAAATTTGTATAGAGGTATATTGCTTATTCGGTAACCCCTACCGGTTTGAAAACGGTTGTTGCACCCTCAAATACTGAATCTATCTCATAATGCCATCAACGATGTAGAGGTGAAAAATTCTATGACTGCTGATTATATTATGGACCACACGATGAAACATGATTATATTATGGACCACATGATTATATTATGGACCACACGATAAAACGAAGCCGGTGCTCCAACATCCTCACCATGCATATTGAATTCGGCTCTATCTATGAGGATTAGTTTGAAAAGCAGACTTTGAGTTATTTGGTACTCAAAAAAATGATGACTTATAAGGTCAACTCGACCAGTTAGAATACACGTAATAAAAGTAACGAGTCCTGATTCCAGTCCTCATTTATCCTATGCTTGTGATCTTGGAGCCATTCCAGCCTTTGTTTGGACATGAGCATAGTTTTTTTATATGCCATTCATGAAATGTTGACATTCGTGAAAAGTTTTTTAGTGTTTCCTGAAACAGGTTTGCGTTTTTCTGTACATCTTTGAGTCATATCCTAACCTTCGTGAAGTTTTTTGTCGCTCTTGAAACTTTAGCCAATGATGCTTTCTCTCTGTTGATGAAACTCCAACTTATTATTTAAGTTTTATCACTAGTATTTTCTTTGCTGAGATAATTCCGATTTCCTCATCTCAAAAAACTTTTGCTTTCGTAGGATCGTTGAAACAACTGATGCTGGCCAATTTCGCGAAATAATACAGAGGCTACGAAAAGCAAAGGTAACTAACTGAACAGAAATTTAATTTTCACTATGTCGACAGAAAGCAGCCAAATATTCGTTCTGTCTCTTCACATTTAGCATATTCATTTAGAAGCAAAGTCGACTAACCCCACTTAAACCATTATGATGTTGAATAGTATTAGCGTTAACTTGGTGTAAAATTGTGATAAAATATAAGATAAAATTCAAACACTTGAATTTTTGATTTACACTTTTATTGAAAACAATGCATGCCACGTTTCGTCGTTATAAACGACTTCTTCGGACGCTAACAGAATACTGACTAAGTCAGTGAGTCAACACACTCTATTAGCGTCCGAAGAAGTCGTTTAAATTGACGGAACGCGTCATGCTATGTATTCAATAAAATGGTAAATCAAAAGTTCAAGTGTTTGAATTTTATCTTATATTTAATTTCATAATGTCATTTGTTGAAATTTGTAACTCACTTTGCATGTGTTCAGTCTTTATTCCATTCGTTACCTTCTAAATAACATATTTTGCCATATTTTCTGAATCTGTGAGCACTGTGAAGGTGGTAAATATATTTGAAGGTAAGTAGATTCTTAATTAGTTATTTTACTTTCATCATAAAGTACAAAAATACGCAATTTCTCGTTAGGAATTAATATTTATAATAACAATAATGAAGAAGCTATGGCATCTCAGGGACTTCAGGATATAGGCTGCTTGCTTTTTTTCATATTAGAAATTTTCCAACACCAAAGAAATTAAGAACCATGTATAAAACGTACCACAGAAACGTATATAAAAATTGCTGCGGAATTATGTAACTCTTCAGATTTTTCTCTTCGGTTTTCATTCCTACCTGCATTAGGATCAATATTTCGATTTTTTTGAAAAAAAAACACAAACCTCCCCACATTTCTAGATTTTCCATTTGGATGTCTGTCATAAAAAAAATAGGTACCCATACAAACTCATTCAAGTGACCAAATGTAAATCATTTTCACCAAACTACTTGAACGTAATATTAAGCAACATAAAACTTTCAGAGTTGAAAACGAAGGTAGGATGACTGAAAAATCAATGGTTATGGTTCATCAAAGATTTTCTTGATTTAACTAAATATGAATATTTCAACAACACAGACGTTATTTTGGAAACTCTTGGATACGTAAGAGAGGAAAAATCGACATAATTTGTTTCACTTTCATTTTCATATTTCAATGGAAATATGATGCAAAGAGCCAAAAACAAATATTTTCAGGTGATGAACTTTCATTCCCCCTGTCATCATTGATTTCTCCAAGGATCAATGGCAAGACATCAGATGCAAAGTTCTTCACGAAGGGAATTAAAGTACCTAGTATTGAATTTATTCTGTTTTTTATTGGTATGGTAATGAATTATTGAAAATCTAATGAAATGAAAATGAAAATCCACTTTACGTGTAATAAAGTGGCGGTGAATGCACAAAATCGTGGAAAAGCGATATTGAGTAACCTTCATTGAAAACTAAATTTTGAATCGACAACCTCTATGTGTTACAAACTTGAATCAATTTGGGTTAACATTCTCATTCTTATGATAAATTGAATCTCTCATCGTAGATTTTGGGGTAATATCAATTTGCTCTTCTTCAATAAGATAAATTTCATCAATAGGTAATAAATTTCAGAGAATCCACCTAGAGTACCGAATACAATTCAAAACGTCGACGAATAAACTAAAACATAAGATTATATATAAACTCACAACGTGACCTGTAACTTGTAACATAAGGGAAACAAAATAGATAGAAAGGGGCGCCCAAGGTGAAAGGGTTCAATAGTGTTGTCAAAAGTGTTTTTCAATTGTGTTTTTCAATATTATTTGAAGGTCAAAACGTGAAATTAGGCGGTCACCAAACGTGTCTTTCAATAAATCGATTGTGGCACGAGCTGTGTGACATGTTGCGCCGTCTTGTTGAAACCACAGCTCCTGGACATCATGGTTGTTCAATTCAGGAATGAAAAAGTTAGTAATCATCGCTCTATACCGATCACCATTGACTGTAACGTTCTTGCCATCATCGTTTTTGAAGAAGTACGGACCAAGGATTCCACCAGCCCATAAAGCGCATCAAACAGTCAGTTTTTCTAGATGTAACGGTGTTTTGACATACACTTGAGTATTATCTTCACTCCAAATGTGGCAGTTTTGTTTGTTGACGTAGCCATTCAACTACAAGTGCGCTTTCTTCGCTAAACCAAATTCGCTCATGAAAATGGGGAACAACGGCAATCTCGTTTTGGGCCCATTCGACGAATCTACGCATTGCTTGATGATCGTTTGGCTTCAATTCTTGCGCGAGTTGGATTTTGTAAGCACGCAAACCAAGATCCTTCCGCAAAATCTTCCATAAAGTGGATGGACACATATCCAATTCCTGTTCTCGATGGCGGATGGACTCATTCGGGGTCTTCCTCAATGCTGCGCTCTACATTAGCAATAGCTTCTTCTGTACGGCGTCTCTGGGGATGCGAGTTATCAATAAGAGTAAACATGGTGCGAAAACGTTCCATGGTTAATCGAATTAACTGCTCTGATAGACAATTTTGTCGACGATAAAATGGAAGTAGTGCGCGATAAGTATTCCGCACAGAACCATTATTTTCGAAACTAAATTGCACTATTTGCAAGCGTTGTTCAGGCGTGAGTCTATTCATGATGAATTGCCAAACCTAACTGAGAATAAATCACTTCTCAGCTGTTAAATCGGTGGCCATCTTCAACAGTAATGCCAACTTAAAGTTCTATACCTTAAAAAAAACACCCGTTACATGCTGTGATTCAGCATGATAATAATTTATGCTCAATGATCAATCGATGATTGACTTTCCTGTCCAAAACTGTTATAAGTAGTATAGAATTAGAATCCATGCCAAATATTAGGCAAATTCTCGTTGTTATATAAGGTCGTCTACTATTACAAATTAATGCTGAAAAGCATATTGAAAAATTTGGGTGATAAATGATACTGTCAATCTAATATATTACTGTAATCTCGATTGACTTTTGTTGTTCCTCTCATTTTTCTGCATACACTCCCAGTTTCCTTTGGCTTGATTTTCTTTTAATAGCTATAAATCGAAAATTATTCATTATTTTGACTGTTTCGCTTGCTAGTGTTCGAAAGACATTGTATTCTTGTTTTTAGAATGAATTCCGCCACCAGAATGTTGAAAGAATATCGGGCCAAATTAGGTCGCTTTTCATCCTCAGTTTGTAGAACTACGCATATGTTAGAATATTTCGTAGTTGAAATATAAACCCTTTTTCAGCAAATTGATTCATGATTCAAGATGGCTCTAATAATGTGATCAAGAAGTGTGAAAGCTTTATGAACTGAAATCAATATTGGTTGTCATGAAAATATTGAAATATCATTTACGTAGTTGGGCACAGTTAGGTATTCGCAACAGGTATTCGTTAATAAAAATATCTGTGCTCCAAACTATTTCTGACGGATAAATCGCTCCTGGTCTTCTACGTGATGCAATTGCAAACTGCCCATCACGCAGTCACATATATTCCACGCAGCAAACTCCCGACCAATTACACCATAATTATTAACTTGTAAATCTGCCCCTTATACATTTCAATCGTTATTTTATTCGTCGATAGTTTCTTTTTATTTCCTCAAATGTCCAATCAATTCGTTTGTATCTTCTAGTTAATTTATCAATGGTAAATGAATTTATCATGCGCTTTAAGAAATTTACTCATTTGGTGATAATTTGAAATGAAAGATTTTGGAAAAAATAGAATTTTTCGAAACCTATATATCAATGTACTTCATTTTGATATGGAGATAGTTATATCCGAAATTGTGAGAGCAAAATTTATTTTTTTCTCAATGAGTAATTCATTTTAGCAATATTCTCTCATAAAGATAGTATTTGAAGGTATTCAATATAAAAATTAATAATTGAATAATTTCAGACGTCTAAGACAGAATTTCTCTTATTTTTAACCTTAGGCACGGCCGACTTTAAGCAGGCCACGAATAGCGTAGTCCGGCGGTGTTGCCAAAATCGAGCCGGTGGTCTATTCTTCTAGTCGGTTGTTCCCAAAGTTTCAAGCATTATTTGAACAATTTTTTTATATTCCAAACGGATAGGAAATATTATTGATATTTGTAACATACTAAATATTATTTCTGAACACATATTACTGTAACATACAAATGTAAAACATTAGCAAGAAAACAACATTATTTTTGATAAAGTCCCACTGCGTAAAAAATACTTCTATTAGTCTTAGTCACATAAAAAGTTGCTTAACCAAGTTTATTCAATTATTTGAGAAAAAGGAAACTTGAAAGACACGTAGGAATGACTCAAATTGAATTATTAACCTAAGTATAAATGATAATTATATTTCTGATTAGCGCAACCAACAACCTACTTTATGAAAGTATTAAACTTTGTTCGCTTATTTTTTGATTCAGGTTTCTCGTGTTTGGCTTCATTATTTTTTCTGTGTAGTCATTCAATAAGATATTGGAAAATAAAAAAAAATGGAACTTAGCATGTTCAGAATATTTTTATTTTCTTCACCACATACACAGCAACAATAAAAATCTTTTGACGACTCATCCAATGATAATAAGAAAAAGAATTTTTTTGAATTTATAGATTTCATATATTCACTCCTTAAAAATTCAGTTTTAGGGAAACTGAAGGTCGACACTAGTTCCCATCCCACTTTAGGGTGCTCTTATAATTTCATTTACAACCAGAAATGCAACATTTTTTCGTCATTCTAAGACAATATACTTATTAGAAACTAACCTATTCCTAGCTTGAAGCTTACTGAATCATCTACGGAAGACCTACGTTATACACTTTGTTTCATAGAAACATTATTTGTAAAGAATCCTTACTCAAAACAGAACACAAATTTGATTTCGATTCGATTGAATCGGTACACACAACACACTTCGTTTTTATACTTCGATGTGATGTTATCCACAAACTATTCAACTTCAAACTATATAAAATTGATGAAAGTCGTTGAATATTCAACAAACTATGGAACACAAATTGTCGTTTCACTGAAATCGGTAAACGCACTATACACTTTGTTTTTTATAGTTTGATGTTGAGATTTCAACAAATTATCAACAAAACACATCTTTGTATTATACTATACAAAAATGAAAAATATAGAATCTATACTAGAAGCTCAAATCATTCAACTGCAAAATGCGAAAGTTTTGAGAAGCCTCCTATTTGCATTAGTATACAAGTTGAACTAACGGTGGAGTTGTAAAATTCCATATATCACCATCGGCACAGTGCCGTACACTCATGCCATGGCCTGTTTGGAGTAGGCCGTGTCTAAGGTAATAAATGGTTTGTATCAGAGTGAAAAATAATAATTTTTCATTTTTCACACAAATCTCTGAGGAGAACTCTCAAAAATAGCACAAGAAAAACAAAAAGATTCTAGAATTCCCATTTAGAAATTATAAAAATTGACAAAATTCTCATGTTCAAGTAGAAAAACTTGATTATATGTTGAATGTGTACCTAATCAGTAGAAAAATCGAAATTGAAATTTTCTGACCGCAAAATATTGATCATTCAAATATCTAGCTGTTCAAGAGTTTTTTCAGTCATCAGTTTTCACGTTCAATAAGTTTGAAGAATATGTATTCATCAAAGGTTAGAAGTCAATGAGACTGGCTCAAGTTGGTGTTCATGTTTTCTGCTCATTGGGAAAATATTGGATAGATTCGTGGGTTACTTTGTGATAATGCACAGTATTATAGAGCAAAATGCACTCTGGATTTTATCACTTTAGGTATTTATTATATTGTAACTGCAGTTTTGTAGTATTAAAAATGTAGTAATACTACCCAACTGCAGCCGCAATATAATGAATATAAATTACAAAGTAATACTATTGAGAAATCATGGATTTGGTCTTCTGGATCAAAATCTTTTTCAGCGTCCAAAAATTTGGACGCTATCAAAATATTCAGGAGGCAGATTTTGACAGCGAATTAGCTCTCATCTTTTTGAATTTCTTTTCGAAATCCGACAAAGTCAGTTAGTTTCTGATATATTTGCGAAACAACATATTCCATTCTTTGCAGTTAAGTCGTTTATAAATTTTGCATTTTTGACAAGATTCCTCGAATTTTCTCAAATAGCATGTACACACTGTTCCGAAAAGTATAACATCTCGTTTTTTTCTAGGAAGAGGACAAGAAAGATTGAGCCAAAAAGTACATGTGAACTACACCATAAATTAATCAAAGACTTTGATGATAAACGACTGAAGTTTTGATGGCTCTGACGTATTTGAATATATTGCCACCCCACTAACGTGAAAATGTTTGGTTGGCCCAAAACAGGACTTATTGTTGTTAAAAACTTTTACCAACAGAATACTTATTGTTCATTATTGTGAGAGGTTGATTATCTTGAATTGAAAATAGTATGCAAAATTAGTTAATTATTCTTAGAGACTAATGACATTCTAGGTACTTTTTTATATTCACCTAAACCGTCAACATCGCTTTAAAAACTGAAATATGTACCTTGGTTTAACGGACATCCATTATTTTTCAATTTTTTCACCATCGGGCTTCCGTAGAAACTGTCAATGATGTCTTGTCTTGTGTCTGTGTCTTGATTGTAACAAACAATCACTATAACTCATTCTCAACCGATATGTTCAATGCTTTCTGAATGTTTGGAAAATTCAATAGACTTCTTTTTAATTCTTCATCAATGTCAGTGCCAATAGATTTCGATTATATGCCAATAAACTCCGAACTGTGAAAAAATGGAACTGATTTATTTATTTCTTAGTCAAATTGTCTTCTTGTTGACTGATTCCTATTGCAGCTTCTATTGTTGAGAAAAGTGCAATCCCCATAAAATTCTAACTTTCCATACAGCTTGGTGAAAACTTGCCGAGGACAATGTAAAATAAGCTATAATTCTGATGTGCGATTTTGAGAAAAGTTTATTAATTATTATTGGGGAGATTTGTCAATGATCAAGAGGTAATCCAGCAGAAAAAAATTCAACACCATCTCGAAAAACGGTACATTCTTGGTCCCTGAGTTATTTTTGGTAATAACGAGACACACAACCGAAAAACTTGACGGTCCCGTTTAAAACGGGACGCCTGGGCACGTGAGTACTAACCATTGTCACTGTGTGTGACCTGTGATGTAACCATTAATATCACATTTCCATCCAATTTTTCTCCTTCATATTCATTTCACCATAATAACCTAATATTATTGAATCAAATTTTCATATCGACCGCCGTAAAAAACAGAACATAAAAGTCACTCCCCGGTTAGGAAACATAACTCCGAAAAATGATTTATAATAATCGTGCAAGATCTGTTTCCATCCTTCGTTACATCTGAAAGAGATATTACAAAATCATTCATAAAATGAAGCTGCGCCTACCTCATTTCGTTGCTGAAAAACGCGTTATACCAATTATCAATCATAGATTTCGTGGGGCGTGGCATTAATTTGTTATAATTTTCTTGCGTCCTTTCACACGTTCTGCTTCAAAGTGACGTCCATTAATTTCCGAATAAATACTACCTACTTCTAAATCGAAGCACAAAATCTTATCTCTGGGCGTGTGAGAAGAATACTGAATCGAAGTATTACTGTAAACGGAAAATGGCCAGACTGGTTGAGAACTGTTACAATTTGTTGATCTGTTATCCGTCCGCCTCCTCTGAGAATTCTCATGACGTCAATATCGTTTTGAGTTCGAAAAATTTCTTGAGAAATTTCTCACCTTTTTTTATTCTATCAGCGCAACTACAAAAACATGTGTTTCTTATCGATGCATAATGCTTGAAGAATAGTTTTACTGAATATAAGGAAAAAACTGATCCACAATAACAATAGAAAGGAATGGAATTTATCCTTGACTGTCTCAATATTTGAACTGATTTTATGCTTCCTTCTATGGTTTATAATAATGATACCAGTTTCGTCATTGACTATGGTATTTAACAACTGATATATATATATATATATATATATATATATATATATATATAATAAACAAACAACGTATATATATATATATATATATATATATATATATATATATATATATATATATATATATATATATATATATATATATATATATATATATATATATATATATATATAGTAGTAAATACTGAGACTCTTAATCGAAATATTTGTGAAAAATTCTTTCTTTCGTGAGTGAATATTAATTGCGCTTCGAAAAATCATCGAACTTGCTTAATGATAATAAGATAGAACTGTTTCATCATTATAATGAATCATCAGTCTTATTGAATCAATCAATCAAAATCTATGACTTTCAAAAAGCCCCCAGGCCCTATATCCGAATGAGGAGAACATTAAGTTCGTGAACTATTCACGTGAGCTCCCTCTATCGATGAAAAGACGTACAAACTCTCCCCAGCATTCTAGATTCCTACTCATGACAACATCAGTAAGAGTACGTAGATGCATTGTAGACATTTCATTCGAACACAACAGAACTTTGTCCACAATGTGTAAGAATGGTCCCATGCCTAATCGCTCCAGATCACTCGCAGGCGGGCAAGAAGATAGCTAGTTTCAAGATTCACAAATCGTTGATACTAGTAAATACTGAGACTATTAATCGAAATATCGAAATATTTCAAATAAAATTCTCAGGAAGATGTCTACACAAATATTGTTAACCAGAACGAACCTATCACTTTCGATAGTGAATAATTCATAATAATGATGAAACGATTGTATCTTATTATCATTCAACAAGTTTAATGATTTTTCGAAGCGCACTTAATATTCAGTTAATATTCTAGTGCATATTTTGTAGAGAAAAGCCAGTGGCACATTCTCACCTCAGTATTGAAAGGGGAAACATTTTGGTGAATAAATCGGCTCAGTACTGAAGTATTAAAGCATAATTCAGAAAAATACGAAGAAGATCCAAACTTTAAGAAACAATTTAGAAAAAATTAATGAAATTCGAATGACATAAGAAGAATAGTAGGAAAAACTACGATGACTCATGAACTTTAAAGCTTTCTCTCCTAGATATTTGATACGAATCAGTTTTTTTCTCAATTTCTTTTGATTACTCTTGGTGATCAGCTCCTTGATAATCGTTTCTTACATACATAATCGTACATACCTTTGTACAGTGTTCCTGATGATGTTCCCAATTGATACAAATCTGTTTCCTTTCTATGTTCCGTTGCAACATCTTATGCATTCCTTGGTGTAATATGTCTCCTATCTACTAATGGGACTCTTCACAGTAGTCAAAATATTCTGCCCAACATTCACAGCTGGAAATGCATTTTTGGATATTCGCAACATTTCATCAGCTCTTCGTTTTTGAGATACCTTAGGAGTGCATCTGTCATTTTTGCTTGACGTCTACAAAGGATAAAATGTGTCTTTGACGTATATAAAAATATGATCCCCAAATGTATTGACTGTTATTCAGGCTGCATCTATCTAGGTTTGACTGTTTGGAGGCGACCAAAGCTGAAAATTCAAGGAATCAGTCAACAAGCTTCGACAACACAGCTGAAATTTGGATGTTATTCGAAAAGAAGATCAGAAAAATTTGACAAATGATATAACTTCTTACCTTGAGAAGACCATCAATTTGTCAGACTATAATAACTATATTGCAACCATATACCGCCGTCTGGAACTTGAGACTTACAATATATGTATATGCTTTCTAACATTAGGAACCATATTAGTTCAACTCAATCGATATCTTATGATTGGAAGTGAGTTTTGATTCATATTCATTCGAATCCAATTTATTCGATGGAAAAAAGTGAAATATATGTCAAATTCCTGAAATATTCCCATGCAACATAAAGAAATGTTGTGCGAAAATCAGTTATGTTGTTAGAGAATTCAATTATTCTCAAATTTTCCATCCTCTAATTGTGTTCTTAATTAGCGCCAGCGTGTTTCTCAGCAGGGCGCCATCTTAATTCCGAACTCCGTATCAGGCAATGTATACAAACGGCCATACCAACTGCCATTGTTTTGAATTATACGTCCAATTAATGAAACCAACATATAATTTCTACTTTATGGTGGAATCAATGGTGGTCTCCATAGTTAATTATGAAATACTTCAGAACTTTCTATGTACAGGTTCAGGAAATTTCATATATGATGTATATATCCGGAAACACTATATCATCTCCGTTTTCGATCGATTATACCTGCACTTCAAAAAGTGAATAAAACTCATTCTCCAATACATTGATGAAAAATTCTTCCGTTAAAATTTGGATCAATATTACAGAAGGTTGATTGAACAACGTTAACGTTGCCAGTCACCATCTCCCTGAGCACTTGACGCAACAGTATTAGCATAACTGAAATTATTCGAATTAGTTCTTTCAGTTATTGAATTTTTGAGCTTTAACTTTGTTTTACTTCACACTAAACTAAGTTTGTCATACGTTTGTGATCCTATGCGTACTGAAATGAAATTTGATTACCAGAAAGGAGGAGAGAAGCAAACACGTTTTTATTCCCATCTCATATTTTTGTGAAGAAATAATTACGGAACATAGGAAGAAGGATTTATAATAATAATAATAATAATAAACTTTATTAGTCCATTTAGACATAACATTCATGTATTGGACAAGTCAAAAAATAAGAATAGGCAAAGTACAAAAGGTAATAGAGCACTTCAAAATTGAAAAAATGAAAACTTAATTAATTTTAGTGGAGTAATACTCATCCAAGTTGTAGCAACACATTTTAATTAAAACTTCTTTCAGCTCTCTTTTGAAGCTTCTATCATTCAAGGTTTTGAGTCTTGATGGTAGGTGGTTGTATAATTCGATACCGCAATATGTGGGTGAATGTTGAAACTTTGTTGTCCTGTGATTAGGAATGGACAATATATCATCATGTCTCGTACTGTATTGATGGAAGCTAGCACATGTCCGCAAGCTGCCTAAGCGTTGACGTATAAACATCAAGGTATTCACGATGAATACACCCGGTAATGTGAGAATCCTGTATCTCGAGAACAAAGGTCTACAAGATTCCCGAGGCCCGGCACCAAACATTAAGCGTATGATCCTTTTCTGGACTCCAAACACCCGTTCAACGCCCGGTGCGGAACCCCACAGGACGATGTTGTAGGAGAGATGACTGTACACCATACTGAAATAGACACTAACTAAAGTATCTTGTGGTAGGGAGTTCTTAAGTCGACATATTGCGTAAAAGGAACTGTTCAATCGTTTACATAGTGAATCAATGTGGCGATACCATTTCAAGTTGGAGTCAACATACAGCCCGAGAAATTTGACACTGTCAGAAGATTTCAGTTGACCCTTGCTGTGCTGGAGAACAAATGAGTCTTTTGGTCCTGGGCCAGAGATGCTAAAAAGCACAACTTCAGTTTTATGAAGGTTAACAACAAGAGAATTTTTGTAGCACCAATTAGCGAAACTCTGCATGATTTGCTCGCAGGCTGACGTAAGCTCACTCAAGCTTCCAGCCGTTACTGCCACCGACGTATCATCGGCAAACAAGGTTATCATTCCAGCATTGATGTGATCAGGGAGGTCATTAATGAATAACAAAAATAAAAGAGGACCCATTACAGAACCCTGAGGTACCCCCAGTTTATTAGGGTACTTACTTGACTTGTGACCGTCCACTTTCACGAACACAGCACGATCGGAGAGGAAGCCATATATCCATTCCAGGAATATTCCTCTAAAACCAACATTGTACAACTTCTCGATTAAAAACTTTGGTTCCAGGCAATCAAATGCACGAGAGAGATCATAAAATATGCCTGCCACAACGATGCCGTCATCGAGACAGGCATAAATGAATTCCATAAATTGACAGGAAGCTGAGTGCGTGGATCTCCCTGTTCTGAACCCATGCTGATTGACTAAAAGAATAGAAAATTTTTCCAGATAGTTTGACATTCTGATGTAAACAACTTTTTCGAATACTTTGGATAATATGCTCAAAATACTTATCGGCCGGTAATTAGCGATATCGTCCATAGCATCTCTTTTATGAACTGGAATAACTCTTGCTAGTTTCAGAACCGATGGAAACTAGCCTGCAGATACAGAGCAGTTGATCAGGTATGAGAGGTGCTCCGAAATGTAAGGGGCCACCGATTTGAGAATCTTTGTTGAGATCACGTCTGGGCCCGTACTACCACTATTCCTTAGACTTGATATTACAGATACTATTTCATCAGGCAGAACTGAATGAAATAATAAGTTGGAATTCATCAGGCGGTGAGTAGTGCAGGAGTTGGATCGCCTATCACCACAATGATCACGTAAACATGCATCACTCGCCCCTGAAAAGTATTCACCAAAAATTTCAACGACATCGCGAGGATCAGAAACATGATTGCCATCTACATTTAGAGTAATTCGTTTATTTAGAGCATTGGATTTTCCCAGTTCCTGGTTAACCAATGTCCAGACGGTCTTATTAACATTCTTGGATTCATTTAGCAGTCTCCTATTGTATTGAAGTTTGGTTTCTCTGAGAAGTCTATTGTAATTAGTTTTGGCTATTCTATAGACGCGTCTGGATTCGACTGTCTTCAAGTTCTGTGCAAGCCAAAAGAGGTTTTTCAATCGGCTGCCCATCTCAATAATCCGGTAGTTGATACACCTTGGTTTCCGGCGTGAAGTTGCATGCATCTTTCTCTCAGGACAAGATTCGTCTATCAAGGACCTCAAAATGTCTATAAATATACAAAATTTGTCATCGACATGACCACCAGAATATACGGCAGTAAAATCAGAACATAGCGACTATTCAATACCAAAACACATAATAAAACTATTGTACATATATAATTTGCTGCGGATATCCTAGGAATTACAGACACCGATGGCAAACATTTTGAAGTTAATTGTTCTTACGAGTCCAAATATTTAGGTGTCATTCTTGATTCCCGATTTAAATGGGATGCACATATTAATAAGTTGATACTGAAGCTCAGAGTATTGATTCCTAGATTCAAATATCTGGCCTGTATAATTGGGAGTACTCACTTGAAAATCATATATCATGCCCTTGCTGAGTCACAAATGCGATATGGAATAATTGCTTGGGGATGCGCATATTCAACTACTTTGAACAAACTAATAATACAACAGAAGTGGCTACTTAAAGTAATGAACAAAAAGAACATGCTTTACCCAACGAATCAATTTTTTGAGTTAGTTGAAGTGTGGGACCTAAATCAGTTGTATTGCTACACGTTAATGACACATACGTTCAACAACATAAGTGATTTGAAACGAATTGAGCATGGCTTGAATACCAGATATAGTCACATTTCTCTGGAGGTTCCTAAATTCAAAAAATCAGTTGGTGAACGTTCGTCAATCTATTTTGCGCCTAAAATTTTCAACAAATTGCCTATGTACTTGAAAGAGATGGTCAATAACGTGAAAATTAAGAAAGCCTTAAAGAAATGGATATCTCAGGTGGGGATGGTCTACTGTGATACTTTGATAAATGGAAGAGTAGGTATATAGTTGAATGTATCAGATAATTGTTGAGATTAAGATTGAAATAATATTTACTGTATAAATAATAATATACAAAACAATATTTCCTGTATTAAAAAAAAAAAATCTTTCACTACAGGTATTATACCTTTGTGAGGGTTAACAAAAATTTTTCTTGTCGTTTATCTAGTTGATTCATGTATATTAGTTTATTATACAAACTAAAAGAAGTACCATAAATATATGTATATGAATGAAGATTATTATTATTAATATTATTATTATTATTATTATTATTATTATTATTATTATTATTATTATTATTATTATTATTATCATTATTATTATTATTATTATTATCATTATTATTATTATTATTATTATTATTATTATTATATTATTATTATTATTATTATTATTATTATTATTATTATTATTATTATTATTATTATTATTATTATTATTATTATTATTATTATTATTATTATTATTATTATTATTATTTTTATTATTATTATTAAAACTCACTCAACAAACATTACCACCAGCAGCCTCCGACGTCCCCCTTGTCTTTCGATAGCGATAATGCGCAAAGAAAATACTTGGACGCTAAAATAAAAAATGATCAAATAGCAGGATCTTTTTAATACCAAACATATTCGATTATCCATAGCATTCTCCAAATATTTCTGCTGATATAAATCAGAATATATTAAGTACATGCTGTGAGCATGAAATTTTTTATTTACTGGTGTTATGTACTCTACTTGCGAAAAGTATGTGCAGAGTTATACTTCTCTGATTGGAAATCTCTGTCGTTCATTAAATTATTACAATATACTTTGATTGAAATGACGCATATCAAGCATACAGTATCGTATAGATTATAGAATACCACAGTAAGATGATCAAATTAATTTAATTCTTGTAATAAACTACCAATTCTTAATATCTGAAGACGACTGAGTGGGTGGCTGTTATAGATTAGACAGCGGTCAACAATTATGTGCGGCGATTGTGAAAACACGTAGTTCCTCTGTGCGCTCTCAATATTTACAAAGCAATATCAGGCTTAGACCAAACACGACATCGTGAGTGCTTCGGTCAATAATTAAAACGAAGTAATTACCACAAAGTTCTAAGGTGCATGATTTCCTGATTTTTATTGTAATCACCTACTAGCTAATTGTTTCTATTTTCTTGAGGCAAGTTAATTGGTTTTAGTGAATAACCAAGGAACCCCAACCTAGAATCGAGTATCGATATACTTGAATTTTGAATAGTCTTTTTTGGATTGACATCAAATAACGATTTTATGCAGTGAAGTTCAAAAATTATTATTTTATGTAATAATTCATTATGAAGGAACATAAATTGCTAAAACATAGTTCAATTCGTTTTCGTTCTGGTATATAAGTTTTCTCTCTGAAATGTATTTGTCTGAAACCACTTTGCAATTGATCTACTGAAGTCTCAGTTTCATTAAACTGATATTCATCTGATATTCTTATATAATTCATATAAATTCCTGTTCGGTTTGCACATAAGGAGTACCATTTTTTTTTCAATGCATCAAAAGAAATCACGAAAAATAAGATTTACAGAAAATATATTTCTCTTAGTCCAATTGAAATACAGTTTAACGCCGGTTTCGAACGACTGATCGACGGACTTCTTGAAGTATTTTACGCTGCATTTAATCATTCAGCATTTAACTACTTCAATCGTAGACAAGCACAAACACCCATGTCTTCATCACCATACTCCTTGCCACACGATAGTCGAATGTCTTCCCGACTGAGGCACTGAGGCCACGTTGAAAATATGTTTGAATGGTGAAATTAAGAATTAAGAATTACTTCATTTTACTAAGTTTATACTTATTACACTTCAATCATTAGTTTTACCTGTAATTTAGTGTATCTTTACCTACTATTGTATATAATTCTCTAATTTATGTTAATTTTATTTTGGAGGAGTGGAAGAAGGATTCCTCAAACTTCTACCATTTGTAAGAAAGACATTTGTTTTCTCTGCAATAAAGATTACTACTACTACTATATGAAAATAAATGACTGTGGAACAATCAAAACAAAATTCACTACTTAACTTCCATAAACTCCAATTGATAATACTGAAAGCACTTTATTCCATCAATTATTCGTGAAATTCACACAATTTAGAAAAATGCAATCAGACTGCCAAAACATTTCATCAGAAGTATAATATAAGCACTATAGAAGAGCAGCAGAATCTTTGCTCAGGGTACCTTAACTCAAAATACGTTTGGGTACGTTGTCTAATTTTCTTCAGTCAAAATTCGTTTCGGTACGATTGACGATTTGACAAGTTATAGGCAAAGCAAAGCAAGTTAATCTTACTGTTGATCCACTTTCACCAAAATTAAAGTTTTTGAGTTATCGTTTCAAGAGGACAAATATTATAACAGAAATTGTTAAAACTTTTAGAATTCCAACTGCTGCTCATGAATCAATAAAATAACAGAATTCATCAATAAGAAAATGAATATACAAATGTCTAGGTAAGCATTTTAAAGGAATTGAAAGCTTTGTTCACTTTTGCTTTGAAAGGAGTAAAAAATTGTTACAAATCTGTTTACGTAATACACTACGAATAAAAACACGAATACTTCTTCTAAACTTGAAATGTCTATTATATATCTTGACAGTCATGTATATTATTTTTCCCTCAGTCATGGGTGATCAGTTTGATATTTAGATGGACTAAAATAAAATTCTCACAATCTCCAGAGTAATAAATATGTATCACAAAAAATCAGAACAACCAATAACTCCACATTCCAATATTTGTTAGTATACCCATATCTCTGAAATGTGTTCCTCAGTGACCACATCTTGATGAATACCTAATTGACAGCAGAATAATCACAATAATCAGAAGTTCAGTTCATGTGCTAGAAGGAACTTGGAGTTGATTGTGTATGAAAGCTTCTGGATATAATATCATTACTTTTAATGAGTACACCTTCAACTTTTTTCAAAAATGATCCATTTGAGTAGTCCATTTAACGAATTCATAAGCAAATACACTCAAAAATGTTATATGTGCTCTATCGAAATATGCTACATCGGGCATTTTTAGTCTACATCAATTGTCAGTTAGTGTGAATTATATACGAAACTTTAGTATAAGACAGATAGCGTGATTCTTCACCATTAAGAAGAATATATTACAAAACAAGCACAAGAGACCAAAATGAAGTCTTTCATAGTAAAGAACTTTCACAGAAAAAGAATAGAGCCAGTATTCTATAAGTATATGAAGAAGTCGTTTATAACGTCGCAACGCTCATGCTATGTTTTCAATAAAAGTGTAAATCAAAATTTCAAGTGTTATTAATATTATAATTAAAAGTTCAATTTTATCTTATATTTCATTACTCAAAAGTGCTATCAACACGCAGAATATATGGTTTTTAACAGTATGACTGAAGAGAGAAGCACTCCCTAAATACATCAAACTTAGAACAGATAACACCAGTAGTTCGGCAAGTAGAGGGGCTATACAAGGAATGAAAACTTGGTTCAAAGAAGAGAGTCAGTATTCTATTAGTATATATCTGAAGAAGTCGTTTATAACGACGAAACGCGTCATGAAATGTTTTCAATAAAAGTGTAAAACAAAAGTTCAAGTGTTTGAATTTTATCTTATATTTAATTAAAATAGATTTACATCAAGTAAACGCCAATGCCATTCAATATTTTAAAGAAGCTGATAATAGCTTCTTGGCGCGATGATACTTTAAGCTGTTACTTAAAAGTGCTATCAAGACGCAGAATATATGGTTTTTTAACAACATATCTGAAGAGAAAAGTATTTCCGGAATAAACATCAAACTTAGAACATATAACACCAGTAGTTCGGCAAGTAGAGGGTCTATACAAGGAATGAAAACTTTGATCCAAGAGAGAGTGGGTATTCTATTAGTATCTGAAGAAGTAATGATAATAATAATGTATTTATTTAGCAGAATTGCTACATCATATTACAAAATATGGTAATAATAAGTTAATTAAAAAATTTAAATAATGAAAAGTTAAGTACTGTGAATTAAGTGAAATACGATTATAAATAACATAATATTCAATTATATTCAACATAATAAGTCCATTAAATTCAATTAAACGTTCATACAAAATAGATTTCAGCTTTTGTGTAGTATTATATTTTCCAAGGATAAGGTCTGTTTTGAATCTCGTATTATAATTATGTACATCTTTAAATAATCCAACTCTATCACTAATGTAAGTTGGTAACATATTTTCTATTCAGTTTAAAAATGTACACTTGTACATTAAACAAAACTCTTTGGCGAACAGATAACATATTTAACACATTAAGCATGGATTTGACAGGTGTATTTCCATTACATTTAAATATAAATCTCATAGCTCTATTTTGTATTTTTTCTAATCGACTTATTTTATATTGAGGACAATTAAACAATAAAGAACAACAGAATTGTAAATGAGGAAGTGAAATGGCTTTATAGAGTGACAACTTTTAACTCACAGACAAAGATTTGCCGATTCGTGATAAGAATCCTACTTTTTTCGAAAATTTTCTCGTTACATAATCTGCGTGTGCGTTAAAGTTTAAATTCGAATCCAAAATTGTACCCAAGTATTTGATATGTTCATCGTGAACAATGGGTTCTCCGTTCACAGAAATACATATATTATCAACCTGCACATTTATCATTCGTGATTATCATTTTTTGATTTTCCTGCATTCAAACTTAATCTATTATCACACAGCCACGCGAGCGAATAACTTGTTCATTTCAATGTTCATATCCGTTACCATTTGATGTAAATCTTCCCCCACAAGTCGTTTATAACGACGAAAAGCGTCATGCTATGTTTTCAATAAAGTGTAAATCAAAAGTTCAAGTGTTTGAATTTTATCCTATACTCAATTAAAATGGATTTACATCAAGTAAATGCCAATACCATTCAATAAAAGAAAAGAACCTCTCAAGGTTCTCAATCACATCGAATACCGAACGGAGATGAAAAGGAAGCCTGTTGATTTAGGAGGTCAATTGATTTGTGTCCCAGTAATGTTGTGTTTTCAAACTGACAACATAGCAGGAATTCTCGATAATTTATACTCTAATTAATTATTATTTCAAGTAATATTTGTTGTAGTCATTTTTAATGGCTAATAATTTCTTCTATCTTTAGAAAGTGATTCACCTGATTGTTAATTCACCAAATAACTCAATAGAAAAGGGCACTCAGTTTATTATCTAGAAACTCGAATAGAATAAAATCCGCTAACTTTCCGGAATGTGTTTCTTTCTGATTATGTAGCACAGAATTATTATGAATTATCACGAATTATCATCAACATTTATATGGCGAACAAATAGCAACGAAACTCCGTCCCTGATAATGGAAATGGATTTCAGTTTCAATAACGTCGTTTGCAGGTAAGCTTATGTTTTCAATAACGAGCTTGCTTATGCAGCTTATAATTGGCGGCTACAAGTAGTTGTAGTTAAATGTCCATTTCCTCGGCGTTTTTTGTCATATCTTCAGTGTCTTCAGCACCCATGTCATCATTAATATCCGTAAGCAAAATGATGTCGGTTAGGTTAGGTTCCATATATTCCTTGTGCTTTTGTGAATATTGGAATTTCATGATGAGGTCCGTGAAGAAGGTTGGAATTTTAGCAAGGATGTCGAAATCAATTATGGATTTAAATGATACTTGGGAGCAGCTTACACTCAATTATATGTACATGAGAAAATGAACACATTGAATTTAAATTGACACTTATATGTTTAACTTCAGAAATTCAATAATAATCGTCCTGAGAAACAGATTCTTATACCCACATTAAAAAAAAGGAATGGCATATTTTCTCAACAAATTCAAACTTGCAGTATGAAATTCTGGGAAAATATTCTTCATATTTCTAGAAGTCGAATCTTTTCATTACATATTGATATTGAAATACTTCATTTAGAATAATTAGGTACCTACTGTATTGAAATGATTAACTGTTGAAATTCATTGTTTATTGGATATTAACAAAGAGTCAAAACTCTTATGAATTTTTCAGCAATGTTCAAAAGGATCGTCACAAATTTACCAAATTCAGAATTGATTTCGAAAAAAAATTTGATAATAAATTGATAAAACAAAGAACGCATTGAATTGTAAGGTAATTTATAGTGAGAGTAAAAATTATTATATTTTTATCTTGATCAATATCTACCTGAGGATGAATTTGATAATTATTTTTTCTGCATGCTATGCTCCATCTCTACGTACCGAAATTTTCAATTTCAACAGTTGTCATACAGAATTCTGCAATTTTGGCGAAATTGGAAATGGACCAAATAAGTTCAGTGGTATTCTTTATTTGAATTATTCATATTTAAGCAATAACGCTCTTTCGTATTTTCTGACAAACCGAAAATTCCGTTTATTATAAATAATCTACTTACCGAGATTGGCTAGTTAACTTAGTTGATCAACCTAAGTAAATAAAGATTTATGATAGAGGACAATGAAGCAGATCATTAAAAACAGGCGTTCAGTGGTAAGAAACGTTCAGAACGTTCAATATTCATGAAAACGTAACAAGCACAAAGTTTTTGAATGAGGGGTAATAAGAAATACTTGTCTAAAAATCACCGACTGAACAATTCTTTATTCGACTAGTTTCGCCATTAGCGGCATTATCAAGAATGAATACATATTACAAAGCCAACCTTCAAATATTTGCAGATCTGTTCGGTCCACCGAATACACTCTAAATTTGGTATATTGCGTGGTTCGGACCCTGGAAGTGATAGAATATAGAACATCAATATCAACTCCGTTCTATGTTCGTTAATCATAGAACATAGAGTGAACATAGAGGTGGGGATTTACAAACAATCAGAGATTCAACAGTGGGTAGTGGTTTAGGTATAACTGGTCATTGAGAAGATTGGAATTATCGGCTTTTTTGAGTTCATTTATTTCCATGGCTTTCAGGTAGTTTATTTTCATAACTTTTCCAAAGTAATGGAGAATATTTGGTTCGAAACAGAGTGAGATCTTATGTCCTGTTGACTCTAGATGTTCCCGAAAAGCAGATTGACCATTTGTTAAGTGTTCTTTTAGCCTAATTTCAAAACATCTTCCGGTCTGGCCTACATATGATGACTTACATTCTTCACAGTCCAATCTATAAATTCCAGACTTCTTCATTGGGTCCGATTTGGATAATTTGTTGTTGAACACCATTCTATCTAATCTGCTGTGACTGTAACTGATATGTTAGAAACAAAGTTTTTTAAATACTTCCTCTACTTTACCTCCTCAGTAGAGAGCGTAAATATTCATAGATGGCGTTTTATTTCTGATAAAACATATCTAGAAATCACTTCAATATTTGAATGTATCTGAAATACCGAATGGTTTTTTACACGATACAGCTGATTAACTTCTGCTGTACTCAAAGACGATTGAAAAAATAACTGAAAAATACTTTTCATAAATAAAGATATTATTGATTTGAAACACTAAATCTAATATGTTCATCAGACTCCTTATATTTTAATCATGATGGGTAGTTAAATACTCAAGATATTAATCTGCTGTAGCAATTACTACATGGTATTCACTCAATTTCACTCACCAGTACATTGTATCATTTCTCCAAGATAGTTCAATCATCTTAGAATTGTAACATACTCTGCAAACTCGTTAATTTTAAGATGGAGAGATGTAATTAGCATAGGTATTTTATATATATTACGTTTCGTCGTATAATTTATAGCTAATGGTATAAGTTATTAATTTTAGTATCGTCCATATGGTTAGAAGATAGAGATGGCAATCAGATATTGCCAACAATGTTCTTTCTATCAGTGATAGAGATTAGATAACTCCGTCAATTCGTTAATGAAGAATGTTTACTATAGATGCGATTTATAAACGCTTCGAACTGTACTTTAATACACATTTGAATTGTAACACAAAGTACGCAAAAGTCGAGGAGTATAAATATATATATATATATATATATATATATATATATATATATATATATATATATATATATATATATATATATATATGTAACCACCTCATTACTGAGGATAGGAATACCATCTTGCTATACCGAGCTGAACTGAATATATAGAACATACCACAGCAACCATCAAAATAGACGCATACTCGGAAAAATTGCCAATAATGAGAGGCGTCAGGCAGGGAGATCCGTTTTCCCCAAAACTGTTCTCAGCTGCTTTGGAGTGTATGTTCCACAAGCTGGACTGGAGCGAGAAAGGAATCAAGATTAATGAACAGCCACTTGCAGTTCGCTGACGATATAGCCCTGTTCTTTCACGATGCTACCGATCTTCAATAGCGTATCAATGAACTGAACATAGCCAACAAGAAAATAGGTATGGAAATAAACACCGCAAAAACAAAGATTATGCTGAACCCTTTCTGCACCAGAGAGCAAATGAAGGTGGATGGATCCTTGTTAGAAATAGCAGCGTCTTACACATATCTGGGACAGATTGTCACGAGAGACGGGGATATTACACTGGAGATCATGCAAAGAACCAGAACATCTTCGTCTACAGTTGGCCGACTGGAAGACATCTTCAAATCAGACCAATGCGTATTACCGTATTACTAGCGATGATCTACGCTAGCGAAATCTGAAATCTGCTCACATCCAGAAGCTTCGAACAACTCAGCGGATTATAGAACGCTACATGGTTGGCCTAACCGTACGAGACAGAATACGCTGCAGCTGTATAAGGGGTCAAACAAAGGTGAAGGATGTCGTGGAGTGTATAAAAAGGTCAAAGTGGAAATGGACAGGACATCTAGCCCGAATAAAAGATGAGCGTTGCCCAGCTGTGGTTGGTGATTGGGAGCCCAGAGACAAGGTAAGAACAAGAAAGTGCTCTCGCGATCGATGGGATAAGGAGTCCTTATTATATAAGGATTCCTTATCTTATAAGGACTCTTTATGATAAGGAGTCTCCTATATATATATATATATATATATATATATATATATATATATATATATATATATATATATATATATATATTTCGGTATATATAGAAATTTCGGTACTAGAATACAGGAACATAAATAAAGCTTATCGCATAATAGAAGTAATTCGAATTATGCTAAGCATTTAATAACAGAAAACCATATTTTTGATACGAATTTCAAAATTTCACACAATTACACAATATAGAGAGAAGTAGTCAATTAGATTATTGGGAAATAGTGGAAATAAATCGGCTTAAAAATTCTGGAAATTTGCTCAATGAACAGATAGAATTAAACAATTCACCCTTGTTAAACCTTTTCAGGTGATAGAAATTGTATATCAGAATGATATATCTGAGGTAAAACCTAAAGTCATAGAATCCCAAATTCTAGTTCAAGTGTTTATATTCAAGTTTATATTCAATATGAACTATTATTCAAAAATGAGCAATTTCTCTTGGAAAACCTAAAAGTAGAATACAAATTCATTCAGATTATAACTGCTACATAATCAATTACTTCAAGAATCTGTGAAAAACAGAAAAATCAACAGAGCTTTTCAGCATTGAATATCTTTTCATATACGAAATGAATCAGCCTATACATTCTCACCGTTTAACTTCTCGTGGAAATTGTAACTGGATTCGCCTATTCGGGGGCATTACTCGAAATCTCGAACCGAAACGGTACGAAAAGCAAAACTTGATCACTTTAATAGCTCTGCGATCGTTTCATCCCAACGATTACGAAATAAATTGGCTCCGTTCCTATCTGATGAAAGAGGCACAGAGAAGAGCATCTCAGGTGGCTGTGCGAAACAAGTGGAGTCTCGCGGTTCGCGAGTTATGGCTCCGTCAGGGGTTCGCTTAATGCCGCATATATGCGACCCAGTCAAGTGTGGAAATGTTTATTTTGCATTCACATCATAGGCGTGCCTCCAGTAATTTCGTTGTAAAAGGTCATCATTTTCCCGGCTGCTTTAACGAATTAACAAGAACTTTTATTCATTTAATGATCATCCTTGCTATTATACGGAAAGAAATTGTGCTGTCAGATTGACCATAGATGGATATGTTGAACCATCATCAATTCCGTGATGTTAATGTATGAACTCTGCTGGAATTGATCCGTAACGTATAATTACAATAATACTTGATCCGTATTATATAGTCAATTAATTACTCATGCTGATCACTTTAGATTCTCACATTTTTCGTCAAATCGTTTTTAATAATAAGCATATATTTTCAACAGGTAACAACCCAATTACAGGAATATACATAATGAATAAATATGGTTACTGAAAATATCAATAACAACATAGATATACAATATAAAAAATAATTATAATAATAAAAAACATTATCAAACATGATAATCTAAACCTATAATATCAATATCTAAATATTCAATCATAATAATGATCAAGAAAACGAATATCTCAGAGCTCAAACGGAAGAAATCTCGATTTCTCAGTGCCTCAAATTTGAATACACATTAATGATGGAAACAAGTGAGTCCCAGTGCAAATCACAGCAGCTTGATACCTGGTTTGCAGTAGAACATGTAAAGCTAAGAGGCGATTGAGAGAGAAGATTGATTCTTTGGGTTTTTGAGTAAAATGTCTTATTCCAGTACACCGAGGAACGAAGAAACTAAGTTTACCCAGAAGATCAGGACAGTCGATTTTATCATTGAGCAAATTGAATAAAAATTTCAATGCATTGAAACTTCTCCTGGTGTGGTGGCTGCTAGTGTCAAACCTCGACAGCAAACAAGCGTGATTACAACCCCTAGTGGGATATACACCATAAATGAGAGCCATTTCAAGAACTTCCTCTGCAGTGCTTCTAGGCGGTTTATGTGACAATTATATATTGGTCGCCAAACAGGACAGCCATACTCAAGTTTGGTTCTCACTAGGGCATTAAATAAATGGACCACTTTTGAAAACAATCTAGCATTGCGGACGATGAAACCATATTTGCTACATGATAAAATTAATTGGTTGATATGAGGTATGAATGAGAATTTTTGATCAAATACTAGGCCGAGATCCTTAACCTCTAGAAGTCAAGTCAGATTAACACCTTCAATGTTGTAATCGAAAGTTTTTCAATCACATTTTTATTTCTAGTAAAACTCACCACAATACATTTCATGACTTTCAGGTGTAAACAATTGTTATTACACCACAGGCTGATATCATTCAGGTCACTTTGTAGCCTCAAACAATCATGCATAGGGGACCCGCTTTCATAAATTTTAATATTGTCCGTAAAAGCCACCTTCATGCAGTCCACTTTTTCTAAGAGAAACAGGACAAATAGTAGAGGCCCAAGATTTGATCCCTGCGGCATTCCCGAAGTTACTATAAATTCTCTCGATTTACAATTTTCAATTTGTACGAATTGACTCCGGTTACTTACGTAGGACTCCATGAAAAGTGGTGATAAATTATTCGCAAATTCAAAAGGCTTCCTAATTTTTATAACGTTCAAGCACATGTAAGGTCTTATCAAACATTTCAGTAGAATTAATGATAATGTAACGATATGAAGGATAATGTGATCTTTACTTTGAATCACTATCATCACTTTTTACTTTATTTGCACGTTCATCAACTTCAATATCTGACAACCGAAGTCATAACTTAGATTCATGAAACTAAGTTATACATCATTATGCGTCTATCCTCTCATTCATTGAATGGATATCACTATATCTCTGCGAAATATTTTAGAATTTTCAAAAATTTTCAGATTCTTCTTCTAATTTTTTCATTTATATGAATTCACATATTGGCTATATACCCTTACCACTCATTATCTGAATAAACACCACTAACTTCAATTTGATGTGTACCTAAATCCGGAAAAAAACGAAATGTTATAATTATATTTAGTTTGAATTGTATTGAAAAGAATTTCTGAAAGGAAATTTTTTTTCATTAACAAGCATTTCTCATGAAATTTTGGAAATACGAATAAATAGGGAGTTGTATTCCATCGGAAACGGCACCAATGTTGTTATAATTTGTGGGTGATGTGCTGCCTAAACGTGTATGTAATAATATAAAGATGATATTTTAATTACTAGTTTATGATTTGTAGCAATTATATCAACAATGAAAAGTGCACTTCAGGAACTTAGTTTTATCTTCAAGTCAGGTAGGTTTTTCAATTGAACATTAAGAGGGACAATGTGAATTCGTTGCAATTCATGCCATAGAATGGTGAAAGAAATAATATACATGACGAATTGATCTTTACAACATAAAAGAAAAACTAAAATGTAAGTTGAAAATTTTCACAAAGAGCAACCATGGGGAAATAAATCAAATTGAATTATATTGAATAAATAACACTAGAATTGATTTCACAAATTGTCAATTATTGATTGACAATTATTGAAAGAAGTTACTTCGTTCTCAAAAGCTAGACTCCGAAGTTTTCAGAAGTCTATCTTTTGGACATGTGGTAACGCCCGGAATATTTGTCGAGCAACAACTTAACAATCTTTTCGTGAAACTAGACAAGTGTTAGTTATTTAATATATTTGACAATGTTTCACTAAGAGAACATTTGTTCAAATGTGGTGGTACAATTTCAGATAGCCGCGTGCCAATATAGTGAAAGAAAACTGGTTCTATTGTTTTCTCACATTCTGATGTCTATAGGTCGTTATTTTATGTCAAGTGTTGTGCTAATGATCTATTATTGAAAGGGATATTTTTGAGGTAGGTGTAGTTTTTTCGAAAGCATAAATCTGACGTACACAAACCCTTCCTAGTTATAGTTTTCAAAATGCAGTTCTGAACTACATTCACTATATCAAGATGTGCATCGTACCCTCTTTCCCAGCCTAATATGTCATACGATATATGAAGTGAAGTCACTAGTGCATTGGTTGATACGTTGATATAATTAATGTGCTTAATGAAGTCTTTGAGGTACTTGTATCTTCGATTTCGATTCGAATAGTACTTGTTAATTTACAAGTTCTATTATCTGATTGTTCATCATAAAGATGATGGCTAACGGCCAAAAGCGCCATCTTTCATTTTGATATAATGATTTATAAAATTTTCGAATCTTTTACTGTTTTATATTTTTATTATTTTGTTTTAGACGTCCTTAGTTGCAGTTATGCAAGCTACTGGTGCTGTGAAATTTATAGCGACAAAATGTGAACTACGTTAGCATTAGCACAATGCCAATCAACAGATTGAATGATTATATCGGAGTATTACATGTTATTATAGGCTGAATGAGCTACAAAATATGAAAAGTAATTTTAGATCAATCCATAAAAAAATCAATATCACTTATCGTTTTACAAATCGAGTTTGTGTCACTTTATCCTCAAAATCTCCAAGTTATGAGACAGAAAATATTTGAACAATTACAAGAGATCAAACATATTCCAGAAAATATCTTGATTATCTTGTAAACACACCTCATATATTATTTTGTTTCTCTAATCTTCAATTTCCATTGAATTTTTAATTCCTTCTTCTTCTAGATTTTCTCTCACTTACACATACCATTTTTGTTTCAGTATTTACTTCTTTCTTGTCCTAAGTGGATCTACATCCATCATTTCCTTTGTCGGTCTTTTTTCTTCATTCTCTGTATGATGTCTTGCCATTCTTACTTTTTGCCTGTCATCTTTTTGCTCAACACCGAATAAATTCTTCTTTGATTAGTTTGTTCTTCTCAATCACACTATTTCGTGAATTTCTCGTTCTAACATTTTTCTGATTACATTCCTGTTCCATAAGTTTATTTTCAGCTTTATTTTCAGTTCATTATCCATGACTTTCATATTTTTCATCTCTACTGAATTTGGAAACTATGAAATTCTGAAAAATGAACGCGAGAGTTAAAGATTTTCAATTTCTTTAATTTTTCAATAGCATTCTTTGCTTTAAAACAAATGAAGTTGAGCAGAATTCTCCTTCAACACAACTTCGTAGAAATGTAGATCAGTTCGTTCAAAGTGCTTAATAATATTCTATAACATAACCGCTATCACAGAATCATCTGTCATGAGGTGACCGAATCGCACTCAAACACTGATTTCAAACTGAGTTCTCCATGGGCGCAGCATTTAATATGAATTCATTTAAATGTCCGTGCTGGCATACTACTCTTTGCGTGACTGGACACCATACTGTTTGTGCCGTTTATTATGTTAGGAATAATAGTGCGATAATGATGACATTTGTTTTAAGTATATTTTTTGCGAATCACAATAAAATATTTGAGTTACCTCATATTTCGAACAATTTTCTCACAGTTTATGTTTTCAGGTAAAAGGAGAATAAATGCTTGAATAAATGCCTCAGTGGTCGTATCGTTCTCGGCTTACTGATGCTGGTGGGTTCGATTCCCCCGTAGTCTTGGGCCGTTCGGAATCGGCGTTCAACTGAAAACGGAGTTAAACTCTTGAAACAATGATAAAAATAATGATATATTAAAAAGAGAAATCCCAGTATATATTTCCAAGCGTTAGATTCCACCACCAAGGCAAGTTTGTATTCGTCTGGAAAATGTTTAAATAACTCCTTCACATGTGAAATACCAAATCTAATTTGCAAAAACGCAGGTAGCAAACTGACTGTAATATATCGTCATATATTGGTTTAAATATGTCGGAAGTGACGTCGACCGAGACGTCTCATTGACCATGCACTGACGTCGAAATGATGTCACAGCCTCAATCAAGACATCATTTTGAGCTGTTCAAAACACGTCATTATACTACGTTAAAAAGACGTCAATAACTAGAGAAAAATAGACGTCGTAAAGACGTTCTTCATAGTCTATACCTTAAATGATCATTCAAGATTATAAAACACAAAAAGCAAGGATTAGAATTATTCCGCTTACATTTGGAACTCAGTGGTTTCACAAAGAACCGCTTTGAAGAAAAAGTCACTTCTGCAAACGAGTTCGTTAGAACTGAGTTGTATTCATTCTTGAGGATGAATACAAGAGAAGTCCAAAGAGTTACACACAGCAAAATTCTATCAGAAGGGATATCCCTCGTTCTGGAGTGTCAATGATATCATCACACGATCATCATAACATGAAAAAATCTTGCATCCACGACACCTATCGGCTTCCTTAGCAACTACATATTTTCAGTTACCTCACGGATCCATATCAGCGCTTCGTCTGGTTGCGGAAAACGTGTGAACTATTGATGTATGTAATCACAGGCTCTGCTATAGCGATATGTATCAAAAACAAATAGAGTAAATAGAGTGAAGTGAAACAAGCCTTCTTACTGTTGAAGTTTATTTCAAAAACAACTGATTACGCTTATTAGGGCATCATCAAAAATTCATTCTAACAGAGAATTGTATGTGAAAAAAAAACCTTAGAGAACTTTTTAAATCCGGAAATAAAAGCAATTTCGTTTTGAAGTTCGAATACGAGAATTTATTATTTTTTCTTATTGTATTCAAATTAACTTGAATAATGACTAGAGGTTTAGTTTTATCTGGTCGTTCAGTAGAATATGAATGTTGGATTTGTTATTTTTGTTAATTTCCGTTGGTTCTCAGAGGTTTACGTTTGAATTTTTTTACGAATGTGCGAAATCTTCAGGTTCAAGTAACCGAAATATTATATCCCGGAATTTGTAAAACGGGAACAATCATAGATATAAAATTTTGTAGTGTACTAAAAAATATTAGTCTTCTTAATTTCCACTTATTATGAACATTTTTCTATGTCGAATCGTAATTTGATATAATTTCAACTCGAATTTGATAACTTTGTACAGAAAATAACTGTAAGGAGAGAAATATTTGTATACTTGTATATTACGTATAAAGAATAAAGGCGGAACTGATAAAAATTGGGAAAACACTTTGAGACCATGGTCAACAATTAAAATAATTTTGTGAAACTAAGCCAAGTGTTTTTACTTTATGATGAGAAAAGTATTTTACTCCCAAATAAGCAAATAAATCCTTTTTCGACAAAATCACAGTAAGTCTAATTCTAACTAATCTGTCAATTGTAAGTCAATAAATACGGAAAATTTTCAGCAATAAAAGGTTTTCTCTCGTGGTTGCGTTTTTTTCAAATTCACGAATTGCAACTTCCTCAAACCTATTGAATAATTGAATTTTCCAAATCGATATGGAAATCAAACGAAGAAATAGTAATTTTGAAAATGAACTCGGTATTTTTCTTCTATATTAGTATTCAGAGGATTGTTTTAGCTCAGCATTCGCTTCGGAATTGTATTAGTCCTCTTCACCATGAGAAAACTTCTGAAGGCTTGTCAACAGATGCTTCCGAATGCAGGCTCCAACGTTAATTTCTTCTCTTGCTTATAACTCTTCTCACCTAGAACCTTTGTTTCTATTATTCAAATTCGCTGTTTGAACTCTGTAAAAATAATCACATCATAGCTGGCAGCTGATGAAATCTCCCAATCTGGCGAGCTGATCCTGGATTCTGAAAGTGGTAACTTTTTTGAAAGAATCTTCTCTTGTTTTCTTCATCTTCAATATCGTATATTGAACTTGGCTATGCCGTTCTGAAGAGAGCCAATAAGACCGAAACACGTGTTAACGGCTGCATCAGAATTTGTTTCATTGCCTGTTCGATAAGTTATTTATAATATGTTCAGCAATAACAACCTATTTGTAATTCAAAAATATTCATTTTTGTTGACGTTGCGTTGTATATCGCAACGTTGTCAAAACTAATGAAGAATTGAATTTCATAAATTACTACCGATATCGAAATGTCATACTTATATTTTTAAAAAATAAACTCAGCGTTTTTTAGAATTCAGAGGAATATTGCATTCGCTCAAAAAGTTTATTAGTCTTCTTCACTATGATGGAAACTCTGATAAACTCATGGTAAGCCAGGTGATTCAAATGAGTGATATATTTTTCAAAAATTCAGTTTTACATAGTTGCTATTTTATATTCTCATTCAGAAAATTTATATTTGAATATTCATTTCGGATTTATATATGTGAAATTGATAGTAGATCAGGAAATAATGAGTTTTGAGATTTGATGTTGGCTGAATGATGTGCATTTGTTCTATTATTGTTATTTCTGAGGTTTTCTCATAGCATTAAAATGTTTTATATATGTTCTTTCATTTATTGTGTATTTCAAATTTTGAGGAATTTGTAACATGTTTGAAATTTCTCTACATTTTTTGTCTTTATCAGTTGCTAAACTCTTCGTATTGTTGTGAATAAAATCGTGTTTTTCAGTTATTTCATGATCTACCATCAATTTCACAAACATAAACCCGAAATAAATAATTAAATATAAATTTTGGGGATGAGTTAATGAAATCTCTATGTTGAATTCCATTTTGAACAAATATATCAGTCTCTGGCTTGTTTTTCCTAGCAGAAACCTCTGTGTTTAAGAAATATATCAGTCCTCTAGCTTGATGTTTCTCTGGCATAAACCTCTGAACAACTCAGCATGAGTTTTTCAGAGGTTTCCTCATGGTGGAAGACTAATAAACTTCTGAAGCGAATGCTGTGCCAGAAATATTCCTCTGAAAACTTAAGGGCCACAAAATCCAAGTAGATTTTTCAAAAATATGAGTTTGACGTTTCGATAATATAGTAATTTATAAAATTCTATTATTCATTTGTTTTGACAAAGTTGTGATATACAACGAAACGTCAACAAAATTAAAGATTTCTGCATTACAAATAGCCTGTCATTGATATAATTATTATATACATATATATATATATATATATATATATATATATATATATATATATATATATATATATATATATATATATATATATATATATATATATATATATATATATATATATATATATATATATATATATATCTTGAAATTGATTTATTGCCTGTTTGAGGTATTTATTTTGAAAGTTTTTAGCATTAACAGGCTTTTTTTAATATGAAAAAGTTTATTTCTGTTGACGTTTCGTTGTTATATTACAACTTTGTCAAAACTAATGAATAATTGAATTTATGAGTTACTATGGATATCAAATGTCAAACTTAATTTTTAGAAAAATCAAATTAGTTTTTTTGTATATTCACTTATTGATTTTCATTATCAGACGAATATTTTGGCTCAGCATTCGCTTCGGAAGTTTTGTCTTCTTCACCATGAAACCTCTGAAAAACTCATGGTAAGCCAGGTGATTCTTAAGTGTGTTTATATTTATATATATACAATTCATATGGTTTTTTATATTTATATTGTATATATATAAATATAAACACACTTAAGAATCACCTGGCTTACCATGAGTTTTTCAGAGGTTTCCTCATGGTGAAGAAGACAAAACTTCCGAAGCGAATGCTGAGCCAGAAATATTCCTCTGATAATGAAAATCAATAAGTGAATATACAAAAAAACTAATTTGATTTTTCTAAAAATTAAGTTTGACATTTGATATCCATAGTAACTCATAAATTCAATTATTCATTAGTTTTGACAAAGTTGTAATATAACAACGAAACGTCAACAGAAATAAACTTTTTCATATTAAAAAAGCCTGTTAATGCTAAAAACTTTCAAAATATATATATATATATATATAAATCAATTTCATATATATATATATATATATATATATATATATATATATATATATATATATATATATATATATATATATATATATATATATATATATATATATATATATATATATATATATATATAAGGAAATGAAATATATATATTTTTATATATATATGATATGAAATATTTAATAAATTTATATATATATATATATATATATATATATATATATATGTTTTTATGATATTTTAGCGTTTCTGCGCATGCGTTCAAATTGTTAATTATAAATTTGATATATTTGTACAATTTTGATTGATTTCGAGAGATAGTAACGAAGCTCATCGCAAGGCTACAGCTGAGCCTTGAAACACGACGTCCAAGGCATCTATGAAAACGGTTTCCGTAAATAATTAGCCCAATAAATTCCGTTGTCGGCGGCAATCGACGTTAATATTGCCTTCGTTTCTATGGGGATATTAATCTT
Organism: Henosepilachna vigintioctopunctata; assembly: GCA_030704895.1. Lineage (NCBI taxonomy): Eukaryota > Metazoa > Arthropoda > Insecta > Coleoptera > Coccinellidae > Henosepilachna > Henosepilachna vigintioctopunctata. The sequence goes on from JARQZJ010000031.1 coordinate 6,287,215, forward strand.
GCATGAGAAAAACAGCCTGGATTTATAAAGATATGAAGATCACGCGAATACCATTAGGAAGTTCGTTTACGTGGTCGTCGGTCGGTGGATTCCGAATGCGTCGTGCATGCAACTTTTATGAATTTCATATTAAATATCCCCGTTACGGAGGATAAATCTTCGGGGAGGTATGCATGTAGAATGAAAAATTAGGGACAAATGGGGGAAATTCTCGTTTAATGTACATATTCTTCGAACATCGCGCTCGCTTGTAGTATACTCGTGATTTCGTGGACACCAGATAACAATACACTCAGGAGTCAGTTATGTGTGCGAAATCATGACATGTGTATTAAATTGTCTTGAGCGATTTCTTAAGTCATTTCGACTCGTTCAGAATATTTTATTTCAATTCTGGATGTAGTAAAGGACGCATGAAATGACCTTATGTTTATAAGCTTTTGTTCATATCTAATCTCAACTTTAGAATTTATGTGTTTCAAAATTTATTGAATCTGGTATATTGACCTAAGAAATTCCACAATTTTTCATGAAAATAGGCCTTTGATCTTTTGATTTTGAATTCGCTTTTCCATAAAATATATAAACTATAAACATAAGTAGATATGAATGATAATTTATAATCAAATCTTCTGCCCTGATGAAAATATCAGAAGACAGTATTTGACGGTAGAGTAAAGTGTGTTACTTTGAACTTACCTATATGTCAACCTTATGAGCTAACTTATTGTTCTCAATTATACTCAACCGAAAAACTATACAACCATCGACTCGAAATTAGTAGCCATCAAAGATATGGTACTTCTCGATTGAAGGGTGATTTTTTAAGAGTTAAGTTTTTCAGGTTGGCGCCACTGGTTGGTTATGGCATTCAAACGTCATCGGTCAAAGTGAAAAGTTTTCAGTATACTCTGCCATTTCATCATGCGAAGATCTTACAAACGAGCAACGATTGCAAATTGTTGAAATTTACTATCAAAATTCGTGCTCTGTGAAAAATGTGTATGGTCTGTTACGACCATACTATGGTCGTCATAATCGACCTGGTGAATCAACAATTCGTGCTGTTATCACCAAATATCGCACCAAGTTCACATTGTTGGACATTAAAACATTGTCTCGCATGCGTACAGTGCGTACTGAAGAGAATATTGCAGCCGTAGCGTACAGTGTTAATGAGGATCGAAAAATGTCAATTCGTCACCGTTCTCAGTAATTGCGCATGAGTTACTCAACCACATGGAAGATTATACGTGTTGATTTGGGTTTGAAAGTCTATAAATTTCAACTTCTGCAACAATTGAAGGCGATTGACCTACCACAACTTCTAATTTCTGGTGAATGGGCCTTAGAACAGTCAATTTCTGGCTCAACGGATATGTAAAAAAAACAACTTGTCGCATCTGAGTGATGAACAGTCACATTCCATACAAGAATTACCGATGCATCCCGAAAAAACGACAGTTTGGTGTGATTTATGGGCTGGTGGCATCATCGGTCCATTTTTCTTCAAAGACGACCGTGGACGAAACCTTACTGTCAACGGCGAACGATATTGAGCCATGATACGCAACATTTTTTTTGCCCCAGTTGGCCGAGTTGAACTTGGTTGACGTGTGGTTTCATCAAGACGGTGCCACATGCCACACATCAGGATGAATTTGATGAGCAGTTTATCTCTCGAAATGGCCCTGTGAATTGGCCGCCAAGAACATGCGATTTGACGCCTCTGGATATTTCTTGTGGGGTTATGTAAAGTCGTTAGTGTATGTGGGTAAGCCGAACACGATTGAAGCCTTAGAGGGTAACATAACACGCGTAATTCGTGGGATACAGGCCGAAATGCTCGACGCAAGCAAGTGACGCAAAATTGGACCTTCCGAATGACCATTCGATACGGAGCCGCGGAGAACATTTACATGAAGTTACATTCAAAATGTAAATGACAAAGGCCAAGTTATCAATTTCAACAACAATTTTGAATATATGATGCAAATTGAGTGTTTTATTCGATTTAAAAAAAAACACTGTTCTGAAGAAATCACCGATTACTTTATTATATCGCATTTTTGTAGAAATGATGATCAATTGATTATGCGATATTATGTATTATTGAATTGGGTTATATTACCTATTATTGATTTTTGAAATTTTTCAGTTGAATATCCTCGAAACTATCAAATGTAAAAACGCAGTGTAGAAAATCGAAAAAAAAGAATGAATGTTTAGAACTGAATTTCATTTCACTAAATTTAACATGAACTTTCACATCAAGCGGCAATACAAAATATGTTATACAATTCGATAATATTTCAAATATGTGTAGCTGTTAGATATGGTATAGTGAGTATTGCTCATTGGTTTTCTCAATATAAATGTAAGTGAAAAAAAATCCTTTCATGAAGTTAGTGCATGGCCGTAGTTAACCTAGGGACAAGGGAGCCACCGCAAAGGCGCCCTCAGCTTGGCTTTTAAGGGCGCCTCTTATTTAAGTTCACTTAAAATATTCTTCATTTCAATTGATATTCAAAATATGAATGCTCGAATCCAAGTGTCTAAATAGCATTAGAGTTGAAGTATTATAAATTTATTTCCAAAATATGTCGTAAATAAAATAAAGCTATGTGTTTACGTTTGTATATAGGTTTAGCAAAATTTCTGTCTCATGAACACCATCATTTAGTACTAGACCCATACAATAACACAAGACACTATTCGTTAAACTTCGTCGTCTTCGTCATCGTAAACTCGTTACAACGTCAATGGAATGAGCAAAACTATTTCAAGATTGTTTGGCAGCACCCAAAAATGTAACTTTTAATTTTTCATCCCAGACAAGATGGTCAACCAGGGAAATCAAGTTTATTATTTGATAACATAGTCTTAACAGATCAGATCAAATAACCTTGAAACAATAAAATATGACTCTGGTGAGTAAACCGATTTAGTCGAAAATGAAGCTCCAAGGTTGATTATCAGGTTTGAAACCTTGGGAACGGCCATCTAGACTCAGACTTAGATGTCATTTCTAATCTTTATAACTCTCTGATTAATTTTAGGCAAAATAATAGAGTATATTTGAGCTACTTCGAAGAGTCAGTTAGAGAGAAACTATGCAAGGAATACAAGGACATTCAAAGTAGAAATAATCAAAAAGAACGAACGTTATAATGAGAGTCGTGAAGGAGAAGTTTCACTACAGGGCACTGTCCACTTTCGACAAATACCTTTTCCCACTTCGTGACAAGTTCTTGGGCGAGGTGAGGATTCGCTAACTGTCATGGGACATATTCATCTCCAATTTTACGTTCTCAGTTTAATTAGATAGAATGAATGATACAGTCAGGTATGGTCAGTCGTCTTGTAGATCTCTTGTGAGATGTGTGTTCAATATAAAACTTCTTCGGGGCCAATCCAAATATTATGAAATGAGTATAAGGAAACTCAGGTAATTTATACGAAAATAAGGACTTGAGGAAAGCTGATGTAGATACTGAAGTTATTCTCTTCACATTGCAATGACGAGTTACATCGCTGAACGTTCGTTTTATGCAGTGAAAAGGATAAAAAAATTATCTACGTTCAAGTGAATCCGGGGAGCACTTGAACAGGCAACTCTTTGAATATAGAAGCTGAGTTCAGGAACAACTTATGTTTTGACATCATCATTGACGATTTTGGAAGCCAATTTAAACTTTAAAAAATAATATAAATGAATAGGAATTTCACACACATTGTTTCATATTTTTTCCAACTAAATACTTTTTATCACTCAATGAAGTAGAGTACGACAATGTTTTTGTTATATCATTGTAGTAGTAATTAACTAATGTAACTACAACTCAATATAGAACTCAAAGAAATGAAAGTGTTCGAAATAATTGTTAGATTGAGTTTATTGCAGAAGCATTTATTATTGAAAATTCTAAATTTGAACTTATTAGAAAAATTGATCAACGATTTACTTGCATGTGTTTTTGTGTTTTTTTATAAACCTGAATTTTCAGAACATCAGAAAATATTTATGAAGTTAAAAACGTCTTTTGCATAGGTGTTGGTTTTATACAATTGATTTTTGATACGCATTCTTAATATTCCGTCAAGGAAATAATGACAAATTCTATCACTTAACGATTGAACAACATTCTTTTAATTTTTTTCCCGTTTCCATTTTTTAAGTGTTATGAAAATGAAAATTGCCATATCATTTATATTGCCCTATAATAATTATTCATACGAAATTTCAACAAATACTCATTGAGTATTTTATAATTTTGTCTTTAATCTTCTATCGTTATCATGCATTCTCTGAAAGCAAACACATACAAAAAGTCAACTCGTTCAGTTAATATATTATATGATGGAATTCCGATTCAAAAATAAATTAGTGGGGTTATAGTCGAGATATATCTGTACGATCAGTTTCGTGAAGATAGCCAGGAAGCTTTTCTGGTTACTTTCTTGTCAAAGCATCGATATCACCGAGAGCAATCGCTGATGAAGCTGCCATAAAATGAACATTTTTATCGATGACATGTCACAACACAGCGCACAGAACATTACCCCGGTTCCATTCAGTGGTTTCGATAATATCTGCCGCCAGTAAAAATGATCCAAATATCAATTGGATATGTCGTCATGATAACCTGTAGAAAGAAATAAGTCAGGTGCGTAACCGATACCTACACCAGAATATTCAGTTTACTCCCGTTATTGAGTTCACACTTACATTGTTGACTAAAATATATTGAATAAGAAACACTTGGCTCCGTTTCACAAGATTATATCAATTGCTTGACAATTGTTTCGTTTTTACCCTATTTTCAGAAGCTGAAATTAAAGCTGACTCATTTTTTCCACTAACATTTTTTTTGACTTTTCAATGCGCACTTGCTAAAAAAACATAGCAGGAAAGAAAATAGTAGATGAAGACGATCAGTGTTCTAGGTATTTATGTGATCGAAAGTAATGAACAGATCCGTATTCAAGAAGCAAAAGTATATTAAGCTTCAAAATAGTTACGAACAAACAACAAAGAAAGTTATAATGGCGACTAACTGAAGGTAAGTTGATCATTTATTATAGGTTTTAGCCGTCTCTGCGAATCAGAATTTTCCAATTTTTCTCGAATATTCCCCCCAGAGTTTCCCATTTGATTTAAGTAATATAAGTAAATGATTAAGTAATATAAGTAAAAAGATATAAGTAAAATGTGTTGGAAGTCCAGTTAAAGTTTTATAATGTAATATGAAGAATTAGGATCTTTTATTATGGTTTCGATGTTCCATCCAATTTGGCGTATGTAGTATGCCTCATAATAAGCAGAAATAATATGATATATCTCACTCTGTTTCTCTTTATTATAAACTAAAAATGAACCTAAATTTCTTCTGTTCGTGATAATGTTTTGAATACTTGCTGAATTCGAATCTGTAGCATACGTTAATTAATACTACTGCAATCCTGAAGCAGGTATTTGTATATGGTTATATAATGGGTGATTTTTTGAGCGTAGTTTTTCTTAAATCGAATAAAACACTCAATTTGCATCATATATTCAAAATGTTTATTGAAATTTATAACTTCAATAGCAGCTCCGTATCAAATGGTCCATTCGGCAGGTCCAATTTTGCGTCACTAGTTCGAGCATTTCGGCCTGTATCCCACGAATTACGCCTATTATGTTATCCTATAAGGCTTCAATGGTATTGGGCTTGTCCACATACACTAATAACTTCACATAACCCCACAAGAAATAATTCAGACGCGTCAAATCGCATGATCTTGGCGACCAATTCACAGAGCCATTTCGAGAGATAAGCTGCTCACCAAATTCATCCTTCAACATGTCCATTGTTTCACGAGCTGTTTGGCATGTGGCAGCGTCTTCATGAAACTACATGTCAACCACGTTTCTTTCACGGTCGTCTTGGAAGAAAAATGGACTGATGATGCCACCAGCCGATAAACCACACCAAACTGTCGTTTTTTCGAACACATTTTTTCGATAAAACAGCGTATTTTTATTAAGCTGTTCTAAGGCCCATTCACCAAAAATTAGACGTTGTGGTAGGTCAATCGGCTTCAGTTCTTGCAGAAGTTGAATTTTATAGGTTTTCAAACCCAAATCAATACTTAAAATTTTCCATGTTATTGAGTAATACATGCCCAAATGCTAAGAACGGCGACGAATGGACATTTCACGATCCTCATTAACACTGTACGCTACGGCTGCAATATTGTCTTCAGTACGCACTATACGCATGCGAGACAATGGTTTAATGACCAAAATAGTGAACTTGGTGCAAGATTTGGTGATAACAGCACAAATTGTTGATTCAGCAGGTCCATTATGACGACCATAATATGGTCGTAATAAACCATACACATTTTTCACAGAACACAAATTTTGATAGTAAATTTCAACAATTCGCAATCGTTGTTCATTTGTAAGTCCTTCCATGATAAAATGGCAGAGCTAACCGAAAGCTTTTCACTTTGACAGATGACGTTTGGATGCTATTACCAACAACTTGGTGCAAAATTTGGTGATAACAGCACAAATTGTTGATTCACCAGGTCCATTGTGACGACCATAATATGGTCGTAACAAACCATACACATTTTTCACAGAGCACAAATTTTGATAGTAAATTTCAACAATTTGCAATCGTTGTTCATATGTAAGTCTTTCCATGATAGAATGGCAGAGCTTACCGAAAGCTTCTCACTTTGACAGATGACGTTTGCATGCTATTACCAACCAGTGCCGCCAACATAAAGAATTTGACTTTTAAAAAATTACCGATATACGTCCACAAATTTCGGAGAAAGTCATAGAAAATTCGACGTTCAGATTGGACTACATCCGAGCCACAAGATAATCTTTCGAATAAAAAAAATTCTTCTCAATCTAATGATCCATCGTTGTTTTATTGCAATTAAAAATTCTATACCTCTGAAAAAAACAACCTTATATATATATTTATATATATATATATATATATATATATATATATATATATATATATATCATTCGTATTTCAAAAAAAGAAAATTTTTGTTTCTCTTAAAAGCTACAATTTATTGTGCAACTTGAGAGGAAGGCTTTATTTTTCAAAGCTGTTACAGACCAGTAAATTCGATGAACTCATTCCTCAATGAACAGTTCGCATTGAAAGTATACTAATGAGACAGGTTGAAGAAAATCTCATGAATAAAAAGTTGATTGGAAAGATCCATGTGGAACTCTTTTTTGTTTAAGTACCTTTCATCTCATTTTTGTATTGATTTTGACCTCAAATATTCTCCTTGGAGTCCATTCTTATATATTGTTTTATTGTTATACTACATTCGTCTTTTTTTCACGCTATTGTTTTCTAACTCAAACATGCAATTTTCAATATTCTTCTCCCAATAACTTCCATTTTAAGGACTTGTAAAATTGATATTTCTACCAAATTTAATGCACTAAATAATAGCACTTATTTGCTACGAAACAGTATTGATTTGCTTTTGAGCTCATTAAATCAAATGCTTCTCATAATTTGCCGTTTCTCTTTCATTTCGCTAATATTCATAATCAGCGTTTTGCCATGTTATTAATGCATTCGCTTAAAATTGCTAAATTATTAAAACTACTCCATAGAGCAAGTAAACTGCGTTTACTTTATGAAAGTAGTGTTCACTTACACCCCTAATAGTGTACTTTCCTGATCTCTTCAAGAAGTATACACTGGTAAACCTCATGCACCTCATTGTTGCACTACCACACACGCCAACATTGCATGACACCACATACATGCGCACGAATGCACAGTAGTGTACCAGTGCAGTTCCCATAACTGAAGAATGGTCTCAAGAGCCAAAAATAATTGACAAACTCTCAGATAGTTTGATTGATTAAGTCAACAACAGTTCACAGCTACTAAAGCTTTATTTATTACAGCATCAAGAAATATTACGACTCACAAATCGGGTCAATTGAAGGAATTTTCATAATTTGTTGAGTGTTTTGAATCTTTTATGTTTTCGTTGCTCAGTTTTAACGAACAAACGTGCCTTATTTCAAAAAATATTGGTGCATAAAATTACTGTTCTAGTAACCATTAGTAATGATTCTCTCCACATAAGCTTATTTCCTTAGTAGAAGATATTTATTTCAATTCACTATCCAACGTTTTGTGATATGATCTGCCGTCATCCCGTTAAGGGATCCACCTTATAAAATCGGAATTGTAGACTCTTATATATCGATAAAAATGACCTTCTTTGCCAGTTCACAAAGAAACATAAATCGGAATTATGTTCGTCCGTTTCAACTTTGCAGCGATATTTTACAAGGTATCTGTGAAGCGGCAGGAAATTAATTTGCTAGATTTTATCATTGTGCGCCATTTGTAACTTGGCGGCGAATACATATTTCTGAAAATGTGCATTAAAATTTGTCAACTAGCCGAGCGGGAGGTCCGCGTCAATGATTCTTCATGGTAATATATCAAGTGATAAGTCCATTGGGAACTTGATGTTCTCGTGTTAGGTCATTTTGCTTGGGGTTATTAAATGCAGAGGCGGAGTTTAATGCTTGACAATGAGAAAAGTAATAAACAAAGTGCATTCATTGAAGATAGAATACGTACTAGGCCGGTGTTTTTCATGACTCTTATGATTCAAGATAGAAGATCTCACATCATTCGATTGACGAAGTGTACATTTTTTTTCGATTTCTTAAATTTTTTCCACCTCAATTACAAAGTTTCCTCACCTCATGCATTTCTTTTCCAGCTATATCCGAGGATGATATAATAACTTTTGATTTACACTTTATTGACAACATAGCATGACGCGTTCCGTCGTTACAAACGACTTCTTTGGATGCTAACAGAATACTGTACAGAAGTATTCTGTTAGCATCTGAAGAAGTCTTCTATAACGACGAAACGCGTCATGCTATGTTGTCAATAAAGTGGAAATCAAAATTTCAAGTGTTTGAATTTTAGTTTATAATCAATTATAATAGATTTACATCAAGTAAACGCCAACACTATGAAAAATCATATATCTGTATGTGGATTATAAAAATGTGTTCATTCTGTCGAAGAAAGAAACCATTATCAACAATTTTCAAATTATTTTGAAGTATATCCACATTTCAAGGATTCGGAAAGTTACTGAAATTTGTGATGGTGTAACCGAAATCCAGTGATGGTGCCCACATAACTTATAACCCAGACTATAGACCCAGAGTAATTTTGCTAGAATTTTTTAAATTAACCTATATGATTCTATATACCGCTCAGTTCGTCCACGACAGCAATATTCATAAAGAAACGATGAATTTTTACTAATTAATATTGACTTATTAAATGTCATGCATCACTCAGTCTTTGTCATAAACATTCAACGGTCGTGTTCAGATGGATGTCATTTACACATCTGATAAGATCGAGTATTGTTGTCAAAATTGAAATCTTAGGTTTTTCATCATATTTGTTAAAATTGATGCAGTCATATTTTTTGGATCGTTTACAATATGTTGAACATGGTGGTAATCAATCTTCTCTCTATTCTACCTCGTCCGGTGTGCCACAGGGTCCACCAATATATATCAATGATCTTTTTTAGAGCTCAACTACATGTATATGATTTCTGCCGATGAAACATATTTGCTGCTATTCATGCTTGTCATGATTGCGTCAGATTACAATTTTACCTAGATGCTGTTAATTTGTATTGTACCAACATCCGACTGAAACTGAATATCAGTAAATGTAAAGTTTCATCATTTTCTTAGAAGTTTTCTCCAATCCATCAGAATTATACTTTAAAAGGTCAAATTCTAGATGGATTGGTTTACTGATCTGGGGTTGTTTCCGACTATAAGCTATCGTTTTCAGAACACATAACTTGTATCAGGGCTTCTGCTTCTAGAATGCTTGTTAATTGGGCAGAAATTGGGGTAGCTCTTTAATTTTTGTATGATTTCGCATTATATTGGAATATGCGAATATTATTTGGTCTTATTTGTACACTAACTCTATTGTCGACTTGAAGGCAGTTCAGAGGAAGTGTTTGAGGTATACGAATTTCAGATGTCATGGGCATAATATACTTAATGGGCACAATATCCTTGTAGAGCAGCCTTTCCCAAAGTGGGCGATAACGCTCCTTTGTGGGCGCTGCAGGCTCAAAGTGGGCGGTAAGAGACCCAGAAAAAGATGAGGGCGTTGTGTAGATGTTTGGGGGCTGACTTGTAATTTCATCTAGCTAGGAATACTCCTAGACACTAATTGAGCTCTCAACTCTCGACTAAACTTGTTAACATCAAATAATATTAATTGAGAGATGGCTCAAATTCGGTTCAATATTTCTCTCCGCATTGTTCATGTATATGTTTTGTTTTATTCAATAAATAAAAGAAAAATATTGTCAATCGGTTGCTCCGTTTCGAAATGAAAGTAGACACAAACGAACAAATAAAAAGGCAATAGACAAACTTTTGCATTTTAATAGTTATTAGTATACATAGATAGCTAATTTTCGTAGATAATATGCTGCGGGCAATCATGTTTTAACAAGTTTTTATTGAATAACCCGATTTGTGCATTCCTGTATCAATCGGCTTGTTCATTGAATATTTGTTCTTACTTGTTGAGTACGATTGAGTGTCGAATGAAATAAACGAGTTTATGCATGTTTGTCATGTTCTTTAGTAAATTGGAACTTGATATCAACAAACTTATTAAACAGCATCAGATTCATCTTTCACATTAGTTTTATATAAGAATCAATTATATTTGTTTTATTTAAAATAAAATAAACTCTGTCTGATTACTATAAGATTGCGTTTCAAAATCATTCTCATTGGCAGGTGTAGCCCGAAAGAGTTACCTTGAGACCTGAGCGCCGTTGGTAGTACACAACTACTTCACTCAGGTCTAAAGTTAACTCTTGCAGGTTTATAGTAGCAGTCTCGTTTAGAATGAATGTTTCATCTTCGCTAATATAGCTCACGATATCAACTAATTCAATTTGAAATTACAGTGGTTTTAAAATAGGTGAAAAATGGGAGCGCTAAAAAATAATTCATTCCCAAAGTGGACAATAGACAAAATAAGTTTGGGAACCCCTATTCTAGAGGCTTCGGCCACTTCATCTAATGTAAAGTATTGGAATTGTATTTTGACCTGATGTTGAGCCGTGAAAGGTTTGGTCAAACGTTTCTATTCAAAATTTTGCACAATTCTGATAGATATTTCTTAGTAAAATGAATATTATCGAATTAAGGCCTGATTTGGTCGGAAAAATACAGCAGATCTGATGTTATGACAAGTTGATAGGTTTATAAGCTATCAATGATTTTGATTTGCCACTCAGAAAAGTGTAATGGGTTGTCCGGATATTTTCATCAACTTTTATTGACTACATATGACTTAGTTGTAGATAATATTTTGTATTCGTTTTGTTCCATTTGGTTATTGTATATTTCTTCTTCAATTCATTTGAATTTTATTTTCGTTGACAATATTAATAGGTATATTGCATTAACCTGTGTTGACTCCAGGTATTTTAGCGATGGATAATCACTTTTATCCATTTAATCATTTTTAGTTTGTTTCATTTGGTTATTGTATATCACTATTTTAATTAGAATTTATTTTATCTTCGTTGTACCTATATATTCGCTTATGCACTCTCTTTTCCTCTAATTTTTGTCTTTTATATTATTTGTAATCAATTTGTTACTTTTTTCTGTAATTGAATATATATCTGCTGGGAATAAATATATTTTTATTATTCGTTGAATAACATGTTGTAGCAATTGGTGGAAGATAATAATACTTTGCTAGAATGTGAACTTTATTGCTTTTTGTAGTTGATTGAATATTGGCGGATCTCTTTACGAAACACGGTTAAATATATTAAATGAAAAACACTAAGCTGTTAATTTCACAGAATTATATTATTGCTGCTGCGAATTTTTTTTGCGGTGTTGACACTGCTTCTTCCCGTTAAATTTTTGAGAATGGGGAGAAAACCAGAAATAATTCTGAAGTAACAGTATGATTCTGTTAAACAGAGCGAGTACTTTTTATTCAATATATCATTTTTCATCTAAATAAAGCTTTTTCATCAACTATGACTTGATTAACATTCTTTCCCCTTCACTAAAATTTTGGAAACTCTTTCGAAATCACATTGATAGCATGTTTTTTTAAATAATAATAATAATGAGACATTTATTCCCAACAGATATACATCCAATTACCGAGAAACAATTACAAAAAAATTACAATTTACAGAAAATTGCGAAATTGTACACAAAAATCAATAAATAAGAAAAAATGAAGGAGAAGAAAAAAAAAATAAAGAGTATAAGCGAATATATACAACAAAAATCAATTCAAAATAAAATGAAATAGTATTGAACAATAACAAGATAACTGAAAACAAAATGAAATATTGTCTATTACAAAGTTACGTATGTTCAGCAGAAGTTGACCATTTAGTAACGAAATATGTTTGATGAATAAAAATAAAATTAAAATCGATTGCTAGTAAACGAATGAAATAACTAAAATTAAAATAATGTTTATAACTAAGTCATATGTAGACAACAGAAGTTCAGGAAAATAACGTCTAAGTGGTCAAGATAATGATAGATCAAAATAGATATCACATCGATCATAACACCCACCATAAAGTTACAGTTGATAGGAGAACGTGAAAATATCAGGACATGCAAAATTTTGAAGATGGACGTTAGGCCGAACCGTTCACGCCTCAACTTCAATACTTCAATTCCCAAACTATCGGTTAGGATGGAATGGTCGAAGTCTCTAGAAGGATATTGCCCATAACATCTGAAATAATATCATCATATGAAAACAATATTTCAAAATCGTATCAAAATTTTGTATCGAAACTTCGTAAAAAAATTTCAGAATAAAATGTTAATGTTCTTGCGAAATGCTTATTCGATTGCATGCCACTGACGATTTCTATAATAGGATGAAACAGTGCTGTATAGTTTTCCAACAAACAAGTTCGATGTGCTTCTAAACGCACTAAATACTAACTCTCGAAAGTGATGAGTTCTGTTGAAAACAGTTGAACCAATGTGAAAACAGTTTTCTGAGAGTTTTATTTGAAATATTTCGAACAAATATAGCTGTAAAATAACTAATGAAGATTCATGAATCTTGAAATTATATATATATATATATATATATATATATATATATATATATATATATATATATATATATATATTGAACAAGGTATTTTTCCAAACAAAATGAAAATAGCAAAAATCTGTCCAATATCAAAAAACTACATCATTGAAAGTTTTGAAGAGCGGAATATGGTGCTAGCTCGGTTCTACGACATTACAAAAGCATTCGATTGCATGTTCCATTACATATTCCTGATGAAAACTGAGCATTATGGAATCAAAGGAATAGCACTGTCATTAATTAAATCCTTTTCAACAGATCGCTATTAAGTTGTACAGAGCAAAAGGGACCAAAGCTGCATGCTGCTCCTGCAGCATGGAATACCACAGGGCTCCATACTGGGACCGTTATTTTTTGTTCTGTACATAAATGAGTTGCCAGAAAATCTCAAATGCCACACTGTTCTGTATGCAGATGACACGACTCTAGCAATAAAACACAAGGAGTTGAGTGTTATAGAGAAGAATATGGAAGATATTGATAGAGAAGCTTTAAAGTGGTTCAATGCAAACAAACTATGCTTAAATAGGAACAAAACTAAATCCTTAATATTAGTGTCATCAAAACGAATCCCATCATCAACTGATACTGCAAATAATATATATATATTGATATATATATATATATATATATATATATATATATAAGTTCATTATTTATTATTATTATTATATATATGTGTGTATACTTAGATTTTTGAGAATAACAAATAACTGAAAATACAATAAAATCAGTATGAATAAAACGAAAGGATTTTTATCCGTTCCAGTAGAACATATTAAGATATTTTTTCATAATTTTTCGTCGATTATAATTTCATGTGTGTATAATTCGATTCAGATCATCATTGACTCTGAATAAAATCCTAAATTAGTTTTTTGCCTATATAGATCAAACAATAGATTGATCGTATTTTTTAACAATAGAACTTACTTTAATTTATAGTCTATTCATATTGATGCCAGAAAGATGGATGATTGATAATTCCATCTCCGAAATATTGAAACATGTCCGTGACGGGCAGACAAAGATAAAATTTGCAACCTCGTCACAGTTAGCGCTAAAGACTCGTCCCTCTGAGCCGCCTTCTATCTCGTGAAATATCCCGTAAAATCAGATAGACGTAACTGATTGAATATTACGAACGCTCAATGAACATTTTATACTGTGTAACAGAGCCGGAGTTGAATTAATTTGGATTGTTATTTGTTTTTAATTCACATGTGTGAACAATGAAATTTAGATGAACAATTGTTTATTTATTTATCTATTTAACATACACTGTTTTACAGGACAAGTTCTAATTACAAAACAGGAAACACAACAGACACAAAAAACAAAATTGGTAGTTCAAAAGTTTCAATTTTTTGCTTTCAGATTTTAAAGTTCAATTTTGAATGAAAGAGTTTGTGATATAAATAACAACTGATGAAATAAAATATAATAATTATAGGAATAAAAAAACTTAAATGTTGACCAAACTTATACACATTGATGTTCGTTCTAGCAGAGATAATAAGGAAACTTGCCTTAATATCAGTAACAGAACAGTTGAAAATATCCACTTTTGCTCCCAAATAATTACATTGTTCACACATCGTGTGCAATAGAGAAAATTTTAGAACATTCGTTCTAGCTGCAGGAAGGTAGAAAGTAAATGAACTTCGGGAAGAAACTATTGGAACAATAAAGTTAAGCTTTTGCAATAATTGCTGACATTTCACTTTATTGTTATTTATTTTGTGCAAGAAGATTATTGCATGGCATTTCCTTCGTGCACTGAGTGTATCATATTATGTCGACTTGTAAGCGTTTCATACTTTATGAGTATAGGTGGATATATTGCATCAATTCTGAAGCTCAAAAGTTTCAGGAACTTTCGTTGTGTAGACTCCAGTTGATCAATATATAACTGATAACCAGGATTCCAGACTGTTGATCCGTATTCGAGTTTAGATCTTACGAAAGCACAATACAATGTTTTCAGAGTTGATATATTGCTAAATTCCTTGCCAATGCGAATAATGAAACCAAATACTTTACAGGCAACCGTTACTGTAGCATTGATATGTGGCACGAAAGTTAGTTGAGAATCAAAGGTTACGCCAAGGTCAATAAATGTATTAGGTCTTCCCAAAATATCATTACCAATTTCATAGTTGAAATTCATCAAATTATATTTTGTGGGGAACGACATAACATGACATTTGGAGATGTTGAGTTTTAATTTGTTGAAATCACACCAATTTACAATATTACGCAAGTTTCTGGCAATGCGTTCACAGTCACCAATGCTGGAAACATAATGAAAAATCTTAAAGTCATCTGCGAACAATAAACCCTCAACATCAATGACATCGATTATATCATTTATGAACATTGCAAATAGCAAAGGACCAAGCATGGAATCTTGGGGCACTCCAGATGAAGCACGGAATTCAATTGATGTATACCCACAGCTAAAAACGCGTTGCTTTCTGATCAAGTACGATTCGAAAAGTTTGATGAGGAATGTCGAAAGCCGAAAGTGCCTAGTTTATTCAATAGAATACCGTGGTCAAGCCTGACAAACGCTTTAGAGAAGTCCATGTATATTGCATCAGTCTGTTTGCGATTATTCAATACCCTCAGCAATGTACTGAGTGATACATGTTAGATTAGAAATTGTTGAACGACCTTTCATAAAACCATGTTGGAGTGATGAAATCATGGGATTAAGATGATTTTGAAATTTTTAATCTTTATAAGATTAACGAAATTTTTTCATGTGAAACACTTTCAAATACTTTGCAGAAATTACAAATTATCCAGATGGGCCTAAAATAACAAAATTGTTTTTTTTAATGTGCTATGAAGATTTTTTCTGTATGATTTGAAGATTTTAGGAAGTACTGATCTATTGACCTATCTGATGGTTGGTATTACGAATCTAAAAATATTCCAAATCATGAAAGATTTTGATATAAGAAAATCTCATTTCAGAAATTTCCAAAAGTTTAGAAGACTCATCCATTGAAGCCTCAAGAATATTATACTTTCAACAATTAATCAAAATTCATTTTTCTATTTCATGAAATCTTTTCTCAAGTTAAAACCTTGTTGAATTAATTTGCCATCTTCTGTATTGTGAAGTAGTTCTGATGAAAAATTTTGAAGTAGAAGACATATACCAGAATGGGTCAAGAAAAATTGTCGTTATAAACGAAAATTCACTTTTAAAAAAAAAATAAAGTTTTCAAAAAAAATTTATGAAAATTTTATAAAGTTATTACTTCTGTTATAGACTTGAAATTGCCACCGAAAAAAAGTGCTTTTTAAGATTTCGATTACTCGATCATATTAGTTCTTAGTTCAAATTGCATATGCGAAGTTATGCAGAAATACAACCAAAGTTAGAAATATATAGAGATGGATATACAGAAATATTGTTTTCAGCTTTCACTCTAGTGGTATAAGATAATAAACTCATGAAAAATTACCTAGAAGCAATATAGTAATGGAATCTTGACACATAAATTCCATTTAAATTGGTTAATGAGAGTATGTGTCAATAACAATTTTAAAATTCGAACAGATTTTTTATAATTGGTTTTCAACACTGAAAACTACTATTAGTTTCAATCATTATAGAGTAATACTTGAACTGATGTAAAGAAAATTGCAAAAACTAAAATGATCCCAGATAATTATAGAGATACGTCGATTGATAATTATTATCTTTCTTGAGTATTTGTTAATTGAAACAAATAAACGTAAACGATAATTTATATCAGATGTTCCAATTAATTGAGTAATACAAATTAATGTGTTGTATCTCAAGATCTAAAAATCATAAAAAGCAATTTTACCTAAGTTACAAGCATACACACTATTTCTGTAATTAATAAAACAAGAAACTCGTTGATGCAATTTAAAATGCTAAGACGTAAAATATTCACCGCTAATCTATTACTATTTATGGCTATATACATAATAGCGATTTATAGAATCGAAGGAATTTGTTTCATCTGCATAACGTATAAATGGATCACCTTGAAGAGCTATGCAAACCCAGATTGAGTTTTTATATTCGAACGAAATGAAACTGTTCGTGAATTCCATGGTTCTTGTATATTTATTGAAACACTCGCTTGTGAGTGATATACAAAAGAATTTCGCTTTAACGGAATAATCAGTTTCAGTTTATTCAACAACATGAATGTAAACCGATTTTCATGTACTAATTTGGTAGCTAAGAAATAAACTATCTACTAATAATCTGGGACTGGGATAGATGTATCTGGAAAGGATTTGAACGGTTTCGTCCCCAGCATTGGAACATTCACGGATGAAGAAAAAGAAGAAATTTGATAATTGCTCGATGAAATGCATCTGAAATACATTGGTAATCATTAGCGACCGGCCCACAGAAATTTTCTTGATAATCCCTGAACATCAGGAAGAATATTTAATGAAAAATATTAAATAATTATAATGTCATATTATGTCTCTGCAAATTGTAATGTTGTATATGATCGCCCATCCAAAAATAATTTTCTAATTGTATGTTCATTTTGATATCGAAGAAAATGAAGACTTACTCTTGGTTCTTGTTTTCGATTATAAAATTTATCAATTCATTTCGAATGTTCATGAAAATTTCATGAATATTTCAATAGGCTTATACCATGCTCATCGATCTGTTATAATAAATTATATTGTAGTACAGTGATTGAAATTCCCTGAAGACATTTTGACATAATTAGCGTATTTCATTCAAAAAGTGTTAGTATCAGGCTAACCATCAGACTAACTCTATTGGAGAAGTAAATTATCTCCGTAGATGGCCGAGTAAATTTTGTGAAATTTTCTAACTACCACAGTGATACTTTCGATATAATTTTTCATGGAACCAAAGGTTTTATAGTTTCTACTAGGATTATAACTAAAAACTGTGCAAAAAATATATTTATACGAGTAGGTATATATGGAATTACTCCCTGAAATATTATTGACGCAGATTAAAGCTGATGGGAGAGAGAATAACATGAAGAAACATCCATTTATTGAGTTATTTTGAATATTTTCAGGAAATTCATATCAAAAAACACAGCACGAATAATTGATAAGGACAAATTTGTAATGATTTTTGGACTGTTTTCTTCTTACTTTTTGCTATTTTTCTCAAAGCGGTAACATCATTTTCATAAACTGATAATATCAATATATTGATTCCAGGCAGATTCACATCTAATCGCAGAGAAAGATTGATAACTCAAATGAAAATACTAATGAATGGGAAAATACATAAGTAAGTGAATATACGAAATAAAAATAAAACGAAAATTGTGCTAGCCCTTTGTGCTGTTCCGAATATCAATGCAAAATCACTGATATTTGATCAAAATATACATCACATCGTCCACAACACCTATCAAATACATTACACATAAAGTTGATAGAATAACCTGACATTTAACCAGTTTTAATCGATATATTTCCCTCTCCGATCAGGCTTTGGTACGTGAATATTCATTCTGCTGAAAGATGAAAGAATGATGAAACGAAGTTGCGAGTGAATTGAATTTTGCAAAATTCTTTACACAGACGTCTGGGCTTCGAGCCGTTCGCGCTTTAAATTGAAGATTCAATAGCAAAAGTGTTGGTGAAGATGGAGTGGACGATGAGATGAGTCTTGGAGTATATTGCTCATCAAATCTGCAGTACATTAATATTGAACATAGAATGTCGAAATTTCCTTCAAGTCAACGATATAATTATTATGCAAAGAAAACCAAACTATAGAAACATATGTTGGTGGCATATTTTGGATATTTTTTCTCTTCCCAGAAAATGTAGTCCTGAACATTGTGAATACATAAACACCTAATTGCAGGGAAAAAACAATCAATGGAATGAAAAGAACCAATAAATGAAAAGTACATGAGTGAGTGCTTATGCAATCATATGAACTTTAAAAATAGAATAAATAGCTATATGTATCAAGCAACGAATTTAAATGAATATAAAATAGCAATTACTGCTGGAGTAAATGAAAATACCACTATACCAAATTGTGCCCCTAAATGGCACATCGAAATTTCTGGCCCTTTATCAAAGTGAAATTGATCAAATTGAATTAAATTTACCAATTCTTCAAATGATGTTGTATGAACTCATTTTTTGTCCCCCTTTGTTAAATTGTATCCTCATTGAACAGTTTTTTATATCTATCTGTAAATCTGTTTTATTTCCTATGAACATTTGGGTCTTCTCAATTATTCCTCAAACGTGCATTCAAATATATTGAGTCAATTCAGCTTAAAATAGCTTAATAAGTTATTTATCATAATTCACCAAGAGTTGTATCATTCTCGATTATTATCAATATTAATTTTTCATGTATCATCAAATTGGCATTCTAGTATCAACATGGAACTTCAAGGTTTTCAGAAACTATTTAAGAACATGAATATTCCATCTACCTTCTAATAAACAATACACCTGGATGACTAGTCTTTTAAAGTTTCTTCAGGAAGTGTAAGCAGTTCTCATCTACAACGAAATCTCATGTTTTACGTAGAAAATGTATAGTAGAAAGATATTCGTTCGTCTAACTCCAGATATAAATCGCAAAATCTACATATCGGATACCCAAAGATATCCGAAACAATCTGATGCAGATGCAGAAGAGACCAGAGTTACGACGTTCCCGGGGTTGAAGAATCTTGTTGTCAAGGCGTGACGGGCACTTCACTTCGTCTAAAAAGAAATCCGAGCAACAGAGTCGACGCTTGGCATTCCTCCTTGAACGAGTTATGGTGGTTTTGTTTATAGGTACGGAGAAACGCATTTAATTACACCACTCATTGGCCAAGTCTCGGTCTGTACTATCGATACATTTCAATTAAATTTATTGCTGATCCTTCCTTATTCCATGCGTGGCCCCGAAGACGTTATTACTTTATAAATAAAACATTAACGACATCTGCATCATATTTCACTCACTACTACCGTTGCACTCTAACGCTCTTTCTGACTTAGTGCAGTCGCCAGAGCACCGTCTCGTGACGAAAGTGCCCAATGATGTAACTCTGAGAGAACAGCATTTCCTATCGTCAATTCAAAGCCACCGATCTGATTCATTTTCTGATTCCCATGAGAAGTCCCGCTTCAATCAGAAAAGCTCTAATCAATAACGGGATCTATAAAAAAATTCTAAAAACAAAGTTAAGGATTCGATGTGTTTGAAGTAGAGGAGCACTCAGGGTTTCGTATAGAAGAATTGAAAGAAATATGCGAAGCATCATAGCGTTAATTATGAAAACAATTAAAAAAAAACAATTTTCATTTCAAACTTTCAGAGACAGATACACTTCATGAGTTTTCACCTTGACCTAGGATTTTCCGTATTACAAAATATTCGATATCAGTAATAACCTGATTTTGTTTTAATTATGTTTATAAAGAAAATGAACATTTCACATACATTTATTAGACACAACTTTTCATAAAGAAACAGAATGATACTAGAGCCCCTCAGGTAGGGTATTGAAATCCTTTTATTGGTATTATTGAATAAATTTTTATGTTCAATGCGGATGACACTAATTTTCTTGTGAAATATGTTGATCTAGATTCTGCTTCATATGTTTTTTGGGTAATGCTGAAATTTTTTTTTGCGATATGAGGACCTTTGTCATCCTTCAAAAGATGTTATAGACAATTGAGATGGAGTTGTGCATTGATCATTACTTGCATTTGTTGGAGTCACAAGGAGGTCTTTGGATATTCAAATTTTGCCTCACTTCGATGGACGTGGCACAATATTTTCTTGTGCAATGATTCTGGTGCATCCATCAAGTGTAGCATCGATTCGAAAATTTCTATAACATATATTTCGTGAGCGATCAAAAACGCTTCATATCGTACATGTTCAAAAACCAAGTATGACATCTTTCAATTAATTTAATGGATGTCCTTTTACTATATAAATAATATATATATATATATATATATATTATATATATATATATATATATATATATATATATATATATATATATATATATATTTAGTGTTTGATTGTGATTGCAGTCCAGGACAAGAAAATAAGTTTCTCTTTAATATTTTTCAAGCTTTCGAAAATGTTTATTTTCTTCTTCAGGGCTAAAATTGTACAATATCAACAGTTTGTATAACAAGGCACATTGAAAATTTTTCTTATAATTACTGTCAAGTTAGTCCGAAAGTACATTTGTTTCTTGAATTTTAAAAATAAGTACGAGTATTCCAAAAGTATTGGGTTCGAATATAATTACATTTTTGGCGTTTATTAGTTGAAGGTAGCAACGACACTAACTGTATTCTCAATTGTCCATTCCAAGTGGATTGTTTCCAGATGCGTTTTCAAGCGGCCAGGGCGTTTCTTAAACTGCATAACGTTGGCCGAAGTTTTATCGGTAACGAAAAGAGAATGAATTTATTTTGTGTATTTGGAGTGGATTTTTAGGTGAATAGGATATCAGAATATGAGCCATTAATCAGAAGAACCAATCAGATTATATATATATATATATATATATATATATATATATATATATATATATATATATATATATATTAGCTTAGAGTATCTGTACCAAATTTTTTATTAATACAGTTTCCTGTCTTTTTTACATGAACCATTTCTAGGAAAAGGCGTTTGTTGTAATTATTTGCTTAATCTAAATTTTTGTGCATTATAAATCATATTGTGATCAGTGGCTTGTACGTGTTGAGTTAATGCAGAAGAGTTCGTCTTGTTGGTATTTCGGCAATCACTTTTATGTGAAATGTCTTGAAATCATCCTTGAATGAATGTACTTGCCAAGGGGTAGTAAATATTAAGAAATTCACCCTAACAAAATGTATCCTTCAATACTATTGATTATATCATCGCAATTGTGAATATTCAATATTTTTTTAAGAATTATGCAAAAAAATATTATAGCAGAGCTTGTAAATATATATATATATATATATATATATATATATATATATATATATATAAGAAAATGAAAACTAGAACATTCATTCGAAAAATTCAAATTAATCAAGAGAATGTTATAATAGACCTAGATATGTGAATGTGTACGATGTGATGCCTCCATTATCCTTCAAGGGATAAATATTGAAATCGGTGCCACACCTGATGGAAGTGCGAGACATATATGTTTCGTTCTGCAAGGAACTCGTCAGTCGCACTACGTCTATCGAAGTGAGGCAACGATTTCAACTCCCAAGCATCTTCTTGTGACTCCAAGTGGAAGACCGTAGAGTTATGAATATTCCACAATTCCAACTATGGGAATCAGTAGAAAACACCTCTCAGATTATAGACACACCAAGCATCGAAATTTCATAACAAGTGAATGTTATAGTAGAGTTAGATATGTGAACGTGTACGATGTGATGTCTCCATTTTCCCTCAAGATTTCAATATTTCTCTAACATTTATCCCTTGAAGGATAATGGAGACATCACATCGTACACGTTCACATATCTAGCTCTACTATAACATTCTCTTGATT